>WAAB01021673.1:43142-60378 GCA_013389865.1 Piaya cayana | reverse complement strand
TCTTTTTTTTTTTTTTTTAAACCAAGCATGGATATAAACCAGGCAAGAAGGTAGGACTAAGCAAAAAACTTGAGTAGAAAGTTAAAGGAATTAATTCTCAGGGATCAGTGCTAAGGAATTACATGAACTAAAAAAATTGTTAACACTAGGTGACATCATAAAGGATTAAAGACCACACTTATAAATACAGCCCAGCCTGCGTACTTTATTTTTGCTCTTCCTCTCTGTTTTCTGGCTCATGAGTACCCAATGAACATCTTACGTTACCATTAAGGATCGAGGCAAAGAAGGCATTAAGTACCTCAGCCTCATCCTTGGTCACCATTGTTCCCACTGCGTGCAGTAAGGGATGGAGATTTTCCTTGGCCCTCCTTTTGTTATTTATATATTTGTAAAATGATATTTTCATTGTCTTTCACAGTTGAGCTTTAACCCTTCTGATATTCTCTCTACATGATCTTCAAGATGCCTGTTCCTTCATCCAAATCTCACATAGTTTCCTCTTTTTTTTTCTGAGATCCACACAGATCTTTCTGCTCAGACATCTGGTTTTATCCCTCACCAGCTAATTTTCTGGCACATGGAGATGGCCTGTTTTTCTGCCACCAGGATTTCCTTTTTAAAAAGCATCAAGCCCTCTTGGGCACCTTTGCCCTTAAGGACTATCTTTATCCACCAGCCTTCTGAACAGTCCAAAGTCTGCCCTCTACAAGTCCAAGGTGACTGTTCTGCTAACCTCCCTCCCCCTCCTACAATTGAAAATTCTATCATCTCGAGATTGCTGTGCTCCAGGTGTCCTCCAACCTTCATATCTCCCACAAAGCGTTCTCTGTTCACAAACACCAGGTCCATCTGGGCACCTTCCCTAGTCTGCTCACTCACCATTTGTGCCAGGAAATTGCCTTCCATACACTCCAGGAATCTCCTAGACTATTCCCTCTCTCATGTATTATACTTCCAGGAGACATCTAGTAAGTTGAAGTCTCCCACAATGAAAAGGGCTTGTGATCATGAGACTTTTCTCAGTTGCTTGCAGAATAACTTGTGAGTCTCTTCTTCCTCGCTGGGTGGTCTACAGCAGACTCCCACCATGATATCTGCCTTATTAGGTGCTCTGTTAATTTTTGCTCAGAGACATTCAACCCTGTCACCATCATCATTAAAATCAAGGCTAACAAAACACTTTCTAACACAGGAGGCTACCCCACCACTTGTCCTCCTTCACCTATCCAACCTGAAGAGTTTATAGCCAAACATAGCAGCACTCCAGTTATGTTAATCATCCCGCCATGTTTCCATGACAGCAATTAAATCAGTCTTCTTGCCTCTATTACTTCTAGTTCCTCTTGTTTTTTGCCTATGATGCATGCATTAGTGTAGATTCACTTCAGCTGGACTATCAATCCTGCTACACTTTTAAGGGGAATAGTCTTAATTCCTAAGTGACTAATTTGTGCACTTTCATGTTTTTCAGATGATCTCAAATTTGACCTTCTTGCAGTGGGCAATTCATTCTCCTACTCCTTGGCTTCACCTTCTGTCACTTTGGTGCCGTGGCTAGAGCACTTGCCAGTGAATATTTAGGAAAAAAAAAAAGTCATTGAGTACCTCAGCCTTTTCCATATCCCATTTTCTTCTGGAAATGGCCCACATTTTCCCTAGTCTTCCTTTTATCAGTGACATATCTATAGAAACTTTTCTTTTTGCCCTATGATGTCCCTGCACAAGTTTAATTCTATCTGGATTTCAGCTTTCCTAGCCTGATCCTTGGCTGCTTGGGCAATTTCTCTGAATTTTTACCAGGATGTCTGTCCTTGCTTTCACCCTATGTAGGCTTCCTTTCTGAATTTAAGTTTGCCCAGGAGTTCCTTGTTCATCCATGTGGGCCTCCTGTTTTTTTCCCTTGACTTTCTTCATCTTGGGATGCATAGCTCCTGAGCTTGGAGGAAGTGTTTATTGAATATTAACCAGATTTCTCTGGACCCTCTTCCCTACCAATCATATACCCAAAAAGACCAAAGTGCACTCTCCTGAAATCTAGAGTAGTGAGCTTTTGTGCACCCTCCTCGCTGCCCAGTCAATTCCACCATTTCATGGGCATTGGAGCCAAAGTTACCTTTGAGCTTCACATTCTTCATCAGCAACTCCTTGTTAGTGAAAATAAGGTCCAGCATAGCGCCTGTCCTTTTAAGACAACTTTAACATTGTAACCAGTCTCTGGTGATACCTAACAGAATTGAAGTGGAATGAAATAAAAAAAAATAATCCAGAAGGGTCTCCAAAGGCCCATGCATCACTTTAATTAGCAGTGCAAATTCTTAGAACTGATTCTGTAGGGGGCTGATCACTTTAAAAGCCAAGGCTAAGTTTTTTTAATTTCTAACTGTTGGAGTCTTCACATGTAGATTATAGTTATACTAGTGGACTCAAGCCAGTACACTGCTGGCTGAACACTAATCAGGTCTAATCTTCTTCCAGGACAATAAACACCAATGTCAGAATTTCTGTATTGCTTCGGACAGAATAGATACATATGTATAGAGATGCATGAACACACACATATTAAGACATATGTGAACATGGTCTCATTGCAGAACTAATAGAATTTATTTGGATTCAGCTAGTCCAGAATGTGGGCAAAGAGGTTGAATCATATAAGACTCTTTCTCACAATTCAGACTTAAACTACAGAAGTTTACTATCACAAATGTGTAACTTCAAGATGTGAAAAATCCCTATTCCTGGCTGCAACAGCTAAGCTTCCCCTTGTTATTTTTGGTTATTAAGCAAAGTGAAATAAGTGGTCTTGATAGAAAGACCTTTATTCTCAGGTTGTCCTATTCTATACGAAGGCTCAGTTCCGAAGGACAGGGAATGGGCCATGTCATAACATTTTTCCTGAAGTATCTGTGTAGACTGAGAATTTCTTACTTATTCAGATAGATACCATTGTGAAGGCATCTGTGTGTATTTGTGCAGGTGTGGTGTGCATTCGTTTGTGTATCCATATATAATTTGTGTGCTTTTGTGCTCACTCATATCAAACCACTGTCTATGCATGCATAGTTTAGTATAGAGACAGGGCTACAGAGGCAGCCAAACCTCACTCATGTGGGATGTGTAGAAGCCATCTAGCCCACATGCATGTTCCTTTCCCTGTGTTAATTTACTTTGTAGCATACTCAGAACATCAGTGGAGATAGTTGAAGGCTGGTATCTGAATGTTTTAGGACTCCTATGACTTTTTACTTACTACAGGTATTCTTAGAGATATATTCTGAATATGTTCAATGGGAAAAATTGAAGCTATGTGGGGATTTTGCCAACAGAAATATAGACTTAAAGGAACTATAGGATCAGACAGTAACTGGGTTTCAACTGCCACATGAGGATGTATAGCAATGCAATACAGAGGCTTTCAAGTGAATGCTTCAAACAAATCTTCTGCAACTTATGCTGCTGCGAACAATAATTTTTCTGAGCCTTCATGTAATTTAAAAAAAAAAAAGTATTGAAACAAAAAAAGAGAAGAATCTATGTGATGGCAGTTTTTCTAACTACTAGGTGAAGTTAAATTTCTGCTAAACACAAGGCTGAACAGCAGATGGCATATTTACACCCAAGATATGAGACTATTGTTGACATGGTTTGCAATAGCAATGTTGATGTAAATGCATATTTGCTCAGTCTGTGTATCATGCTGACATGAATCCTCAAGGAAATAAAACCATCTGGAAAAGTTTTTGTTAGTATAATCTGAACTGAATTAAATACTATAAATTCACACATTATTCAAGGTAGAACTCTCAAGTGGAGAAGGACTATACCTTTTTTTTTTGTGTTTTACATTATCTTCATCTATTCCTATATCTCTAATGCTGTATTTACTACCCACGGTATGAATTGCACTCTCTTGTATATGTTTTCTGCCAGTAGAATATATCATATGATGCAATTGAGAGCAATGCTTTTTAAACAGACACAACTTAAGATATCTCAAGCAAAACATTAAATATCTTGGGCTCTGAAGTGGTAGAGGCTTTTCCTCAAGTGAAGAGATTTTTCCCTAAGGAATTCTATATTGTGTATAAAATCTACATTCATACTAAAGGCATCCATCATGTTTTAAAATTTTTATAAATTTTTAAATGAAAAATATTTTAATACTAAGCAAATAAATCAATCATTATATCCAATTAGACTCTAATTGAGCAAATCTGATAGTCTGTAGTGGAACTCTGATGTCCAGGTTTGAAGTAAAACATGCTTTTCTCTGCAACTCAGTACCACTACGGAACATGCCCTGAATTCTTGACTAAGTGTGATATAGTAAACTTGCTAGGCCCTGTGGACAGCAAAATACCAAACTCATCATGAGTTTGCAAAGGAGAGCTGTTTTTTAGCAAAAGACTGAGATGGCAGGACAGAGTGATCAGCAATGGACAATTGCATCTTGTAAAACAAAAGGATGGGATGGTGGTCTAACACTCATATCAGCTAAGTGATACTTGAGATTTCACAGACTGATGTTCCTTTAGTAAAGAGCCGACCATCCCCTCCCCCCAGAAGAGTCTGTACTGAGCTCCCTGCCTCAAAGGCATGGAAAACCGTTAAGTCCTTGTTTCTGATGATACAAGCAGCCTTGCCAAGGGCCACTCAACACATACTAATTCACTTAGTCCCGCCTTGCCAAGAGGCAGCAAAAAAATTTCAAAAACTATGAACATGGCACTGTAAAACCATTTCTTTAGGGCAGAGAAAAATGACACCTTACCTGACGGATGCGTTGATGGGCCTGGATCTCTCTTCCTCCACCAAGAAGGGTTACCTTGTTGGTGAGAGTCACACACATCTTACTCTGTCAGATGTTCCTCTCCAGAAAATATACACTAAATTGAGTTTTTATAGATACTTGTTATATGTGTGTGTATATATATGTGTGTGTATTTATATGTGCTAATTGTTCAGTGGTTATAATTGCTTAAATGCTAACGCAGTAAGTGAATTTATAAATGGCAAACCAAATTTGTTTTAATCAGTCACTTGAATTACAATGCTTCCTCCAGCATTGTGAAATTGTCTCTTTGACAGGCATTGCTGCATGTCACTGCCTGCTGCCCTGATCGAAAAGGAAGCAGCAAGCATTAACCCTATGTGTACAAGCCTCTAAGAAGGCTCTCATTGGTATTTCTGATTTATGGCAAAACATATATAAGCACACACACACAAAATACTTTAGTCATAATCTGTCAACCAAGTCTGGAACTAGAGACTGGATCCATTTGAACCTTGTCTCTGCTCTGAGGGGATGCTTAGAAAGCAAGGGGGTCTATCTTGAACTTCATGACTTGACAGGAGAGTTTCCTTAGCCACCTGTCAGAATCTTACCTGTTTAATATTTCAGCATCTGAAAAACTCCCACGAGGAGGTCCAGAGGTTTCAGGAGGAATTAGGGCTTATCCATCAGCCCTAAAAGGAGTTTTCACAGTGACTTCAGTGCAGCTAACATCAGGTTCTCAGACACAGAAGAATCACTTGCACTACATCTTCTATGTCCATATGGAGAAGTCATTGCTCCTTCCCTAGTGTTCTGAGCTGAAATGAAACAGCTTTAGGAAAGCTAAGGTTATTAAGCTATACAATTGTAGCTTTTCACACCATATATCCTGTGTTATGAAAACTGAGACAACATGAGAAAAAAAAATCTGTTTGTTTTAGGGCTTATTTTGGTATTAAACTATTTATGATTTGCCTTTTTTAGTCCCAGCTGATTTCTTTCCCATTTATTGCACTTGTTTTTTTATTGGAACATAGCTTTTGAAGGCAGAGTAGATGATACACAACTGAACTCTACTAAATGTCCTTCTCTGTTTACATGACAGCTGTTTAATAACAAAGAGGAGAAAGGAAGTGCTGAGCATCAATGTGGGTTTTTGCCATTTATCATCTGCAGATTATAGGGTTCTTGCAACTACAAAAGATAAAATCATAACAGAATTTAATATGAAGGCAATATCCCTTTATAGATCGTTGCAGTGCAAATTGCTCTACAAGCAGTTAATTCTCATGGGTCCTAGGAGGTAAACTGGTCACCCGAATATCCTTAACACTTTGAATGTAAAATTATAGTAAGATATGGTTTTGATTATTTCTAGATTTTCATAACTTTGGAAGCATTCCTGTATGGTTGAAGTTACTGGCAAGTCTCCCATTGATTTCAGGGGTTTCTGATAAAATCAACCAATTTTATTAATCAATTAGGAAATCCCTTTTTTGGATTACAAACAAAAAGAAAGTCATGTTTATCACAGGAAATTCAGAATCAGACTTCAAACACTTTGCACATGAGTTTATTTAAAGAATGATGCGCTCTTGTTATAGTTGGAGTTGTTATCAAATAGATTTATAAATCATCAACATTTCAGTGTAACCAGAAATACTTAGAACTTTGACACTTCAACTGAGTCATGAAAAAGATTCAATGAACTTACTGACCCTTATGTAAATTTACCGATCCAGAATGTCATGATGCTACAGAGGTTTGATAGTACTCAGCTGGACAGAGGCACTAATCTGGTGTGGCTAGTAAGGTTTCCTTTTCTGCCAGCTGTTGCTGTTGTCTGGTTTTGATGTTAAGTACAGCAGTGCCTAGGTTTGTGCAAATTATTGGTCTCCTTTATGTTATGTTATCTACCACCAGTAGTATTAAACAACACAGTGAGGGGAGCCTTTCCTGAAGCATGAAGTATTTTAGGAGTACTTAAAAATCCAAGTCTCTCATACTGTAATTGTAAGGAACGACAAATACATTTAGGTTAAGCACATCCTTTCCCCTGCAAATATACTCTCTCCCTAATATGCTCAGGCCATTCTCAGTATAGAATTCTAGTAGAAAGCTCCTGGGCAGACATCAGGATCACTGCATCGGTTTGGCTGTATCTTTCATTTTATGTGTAATTTTGTTGTTGGACACGTGAAGATCTTTGAATTACCAATCCTCCTTACTCTGTATACTAAAATCCTTCACTGCAATTTGAATTGCAATGAGGGATTTTTCTAAGTCTTTGTCTAGCAATGAGGTTCCAAAACTTCTTATTTGAGTAAGAAACATAATGCTAATTAAGCTGTTGTTTCTTATAAAATATTTTATTAACAATAATAAGAGTAAACAAGGTTACAAAAATACCAACTTTATTAACTAATGAAGATGCCATTAATTACATAAGATTCCTAATACAGGTTATAACCACTGTGTTCCCATTTCCCTAGGCATTCAGTCAGTTGTATTTAATGGGAGCATTATTTTTCGTATTTAAATATGAAAAAATATTCTTATCATGCACTGAATTCCACACACTGCTCCCTGAAGTAAGATCCCATTCAAGGAAAAACCCTATAAAAATGCCCAAGAGGATGTTTTAAAAGGAACACTACAATTTTAGAGTGAAAAGCCATGCTAGTTCCTGCCAGCAGCCCCAACATTTATAAAACAGTAATATACCAGCATATATGAGGGAGGAAGGAAATAGTTGACAAGAAAACAAAGCTGAAGAACCAATCCAATAAATTTTATACCAGGTTCCATAGGTGTCAAATGCTTTACAATCTGCCTTCCAGAAATATGGCTATAAAGGCGTACCTCCTGTTAGAGCTGTTGTGGGGTTAAAAATCTATGTGCTTTTCAGTGTACAAGGATGCAGTTCAGAGCGTGGCCATAGGGAAAACCACTGAGCAACTTTCAGTCCCTGTTATTTTGACAATCCCATTCACTGATTTTAAGGGATGTTTTGTCTGAGTAGATTTTGACCCTCAGAGACATATTTGGACGTTTTTCTGAAAAGCTCAAATTCAAGTGAGTAGCTCTGTCAAGTACATAGGTGCTACCTGCAGCAATGGTTTGCAGAATGCCTCAGTGAATTTTAATTTTAAGCTACAGAAGAAGATTTCAGCAGTAGTAGCAAAAATCTAGACAAGTACATACCCAATGAAAGCTATTATTTCTCTGAGGGTCACGAGGTTTATGACAGGAAAAAAAGAGATGGGGAAAACCCCTTTTTTAAAGGGAAAAATGTTTTCATTAATGAAAGGAAGAATCACCAGCCAGTTCCAATGTCCAAAGAAAATCAGAAATTAAGTCCAACTAACTTCAGTAACACAAATCAGCTCTCATGTTCTACTTCTCAAGTTGCATATCCAGTTGCCATGTTTTTCAGAAACCAAGGGTTGATTACAGCAAGAATGAAGATGAAATACAACTGACTTTAACAATGTCCTTACTTAAAAATTTAAGTTCTGTACCTTATAATTCTAATATGAACAAAATCACACCTACTAATTAGATACCACTGAAGTTAGTAAGAGGCTTTCTAGCAATTCAGATGGCCACTAGGTCAGTTTCCTTTGTTATCACAGAGAGAAAAATGTTAGAACAGTGAAAAAAATATATACACAGTGCCCTTTCTTAAGAGAATCCTGTAGTTATAAAAGTTGCCTGGTACGGTACCATTGGTACCAACAAGAAATATTCACAGGAATAAATGAAGTACAAATACATTACTACATATCATCATTCTTCCATTGCCTTCAGAGTCTCACATGCCCTCCATACTGTGATAGGGAGAGCAAGAACACCTGATAAGCAAGTGCATACAAGCATGTTAAGTTCTGGAGCATCAACTCTGCACAGTCTGTTTTACTGAGGTGCTGCCCAGAACGAACAGGTAAAAATCCTTACAAGTTGTCTAACAAAAAACAATATTTTTATCATCTATATATATGTGTGTGTGTATATATATAAAAAAATCACAGTCTTCTGCACAGCAGAAGCTTATAACTAAAATATTTTAGGATTCTTTTTTTTTTTTAGATAGACATAACAAAATGCCTGCAAATATAATACAATGAGCACATAACAATTCTCAGAATACAAAGAGTGAACATGGAGTTATATATTTTGTCCACATTCTATTTGTGACTGAAACCAAAACTCACTTGGAGTTTTTAAAAGTTAATCCTTTCAAGAAGATATAGTCAGTATACACTTAGTAAGAATACACTCTTTACATACATGGCAACAATAAACTGTAAATACAACAGGCTAACTACTGCCCTCTTTTGAAGTAAGAGAGCCCCATAGGAGCATAAAGCCTTCAGAGGCAGCCAGAATACATGATGACAAATTATCTGTGTAGCATCCACAACCTCAGATATGCTGTACAGAGAAGTCGTGTCTTGTCCAAAGAGACTATTTACATCAGGAGGAATTTCAGAAGCTCTGCTTGCTGAAACACTTCTTCCTATGTGCCAGAAGAACCTGCTGGATACTTGACACAAATCTCAGCAAGCCAAGCCATTTAAGCATGGGCTGAAATCCATCCCAGTTCACCAGGAGATGTAAGCATATTTGAGTCCCACTGAAGTCAAAGTGCACTGCTGAAGAAAACGGTTTGGTAAGTCAACATGAGAGCTGCCTCCAAAGACAGGTCCCCTGACGTGGTTACCTTTTGCCAGGGCGGAATTCAACCCTGTGTCTTCCAAATGAAATGTCCTTGTCTCCACCATGATGCCAGCTAGGTGGCTATGCGGTTAGATATGACACACATACCGTATGATTTGTCGCTGGAAACATTTACAATTACATAATCACAAATAAAGTAACAGTGCAGTTACTTATGCAATTACATGTACAGTAGTAAAAATAGCAGTTGGATATATGCTGTGTCAATTTTCCAGAAATTACAGAGTAATTGTTGCCACCACTAAGATCGTATTTGTATAATACTTACATAAAAATAAACGCCTAACGGAGAACAAGTGCTTTTTGTAGGTGCTGATTATTTGATCCTTTTCCCCATCAGCATAAAATAAAATGATGGTTTTACATAGAAGCAGGAAATATAAGGTACTAAACTATTGGTGATATTTTCCAAGATCTCAAGCTCTGCAATAATTTTATTACTCTGAAAGGAATTGTACAAAGGATATAATTTTGTCCAAATTTATGTAAGGTTTTATTAAGATCTTAAGTCTCTGAATGACTGTTAAAGTACAATTTACTTTCCCCAGTATTAAGTCTCGCTGTCAGGTGTCGTAGCCATTAATCCTTTTTCCTGCTGTAAATACAGAGTTACTTTCATTAAAGAGCTAGAATAAACTGAATTTTTAACATTTGTTTCTTGAGAAAGATTTAGACATGTTAAATTGAAATTTCTTTTAACGATCAAAGTCTGCCAGTAGCTAATCAGGATAAATTGTTCAAACTTTATGAAATACTCTCTTCAGCATTGTAAATTCACAGTTATTTCTGGGACTAACTTCAAACAAATAATCAAACATTTGCCAGTCAATCCACTTCTATGTCTCTTCCCTTACTCAAAAGTGGTTTTGAGATGTCTTTTGGGGGCAACATACACACTGAAGGAACCAAGTGGAGAAATAGAGTCCGTAAGCACTCTGTAAAAGGAAGTCATGTTGACTTCTATGAGAACTCTGTTTATGACAAGCTTGTCAAAGTCCATTGAGAATTACAAGATTCACTTCAAAAGAGATTTTTTTTAATGAAATATTGAAATGTTTGACCTCTTACACAGGGGGAAGAGAAATATGTTCATATATGCTGTCCTTGACAGATGCATGTATCTCTCAGTAGCTCTTTTGTCATAACTGAAGAGAAATATATGGCTCATAGAAAGAACAAGGTGTGTTAAATAAAACTCTAATTTGTTTCTCCTCCTAGGATAATCTGAAAAGCAGCATAAAAGAGGTAATATGATCTATTTCTACAAAAACATTTATCATCTGGTAATAATATCTTTGCAAAACTGTTTACACATTCAAGTATCTTCAGGAGATATGTCACCTTACTTGCATATACTGTAAGTCACTCCAACATTTATGAAACAACACTGATAGACAAAAACACCAAAACCACCCATAAATATTAAAAGAAGCTCAACAAACTTGACTATCAAGTACTTAAAAAATGTTGATCTTTACATTACATGTTAGTTCCATGCTGTCCAAAATCTTTCTCTGAATGGAAGTTGTTGAGTTTTTCAGGGTTTTCTGTAGGTCATCATAATCTTACGTATCCACCTGGAGTAATATGAAACCCGAACAAAAATCCCAGGACGATTTTTAATAGCACATCCGCGGCCAGGAACAATGACACCAACTACTATCTTCAGCTTGTTTTGTTCACAAACCAATGGACCACCATAATCTCGCTAGGGAAAAATAAACACAAAGAATAACACTTCTCAAAATGCATTAAGGCACAGCTCTCACCTTATCTTGTACTGATGGGATTCTATTGGGGATGACATAGCTCAATGAACAGTCAACAGAGCTATTCTTGCCATAGGACAAAAACCAATTTCCAACAGCTTTTTCACAACCAGAACTTACGCAAACCATGCCAAGGTTGGCCTTTGACATTTGGTTGCTTCCTATGCAAATTAAACCTTCAGACCCATCTTTACATTTAATTCCAGTTATTTCAAACTACCAGATCTTACCTTTTTTTTTTCAGTTACCTGCAAGCATATTAGTTTATGTATATATAAAACAGATGAATAAGCAGTAAGTTAACTGACAAAAATCTTGGTTATGATAAGAGGCTTCTCATCAAAGACCACTGACAAAGCCAAGTTAATATCCTTCTGTCAGTCAATCATCTTGCATGGCCCTTGGTACACATAGATTCTATGTGTACCAACAGGCATGCGGGAGGAAGGGAATTCCAAACATAATAAAAGGTAATATTTTGCAGACATAATTTTGATATATCACTTATTAAAATGCTCTTTTTCACTATTCTGAGTGAATAAGACCTCTATGAACCAATATAAGTGTTCAGTGAAAATTTGGAGTATGGCCAAATCAGATCAGGGTCTTAATTAGCAGTAAAATACAACCAGTTAAAATTAGATTGAAACAATAAATTTTATACATTCACATAGATTTTGGACTTGAATATAGATACTGCAGTGTTCACCCAGGCAAAACATATACTAAATCTAGCAAACTAGCTGCAAAACTAGGCAGTAAGTGTTCATAGCACACAGTGAGATTTTATTTAAAAAAATAAAAGCTGACAATTAGCATTGCATTTTTTCCAGATCACCAGAGAAAAAGCAACGTCTGACCTTTATTTGGTTTGGGATTTTTTTCTGGGTGATTTCAGAGTAGTTCACACATGAACAATGAACTATATCGATACCATCAGAGCTGCTCAAAAATATTTTCAGGACTGGAGTTTCACCTGTCAATCTGGTTTTGTTTCTCTGTCTGTTCTCTGCTAAGGAAAGTAGCTTCAAAGGGGAACTCAGTGAGCAGGAAGCTGTGTGGTGATTAAGACTGATTGCTAATATTAATTCAGTCCATTTCTTCTTGTAGAGGAAAACAAAGTGCAGGATCCCCAGTGGAATTCCATGCAGATGTTTCATTTGTAAGCCCTGACATGTCAAAGAGCTCGTTTATGATTAAATGTTTGATTTTGAAGAAAATACTTTGCCATAACAAAATTATTCCTGTGGAATAATAATAATAAATAGAAGAGGCCTCAGCCTGATAAAGACCTCCTTTCCCCATGGTTTTGTAGTACCCTTGGGTAGGGAAAATTTCACTACTTGGTTAACATCTGTATTAGGCAATCACCTATTCTAGTTCAGATATTAAATGGATAATAATGTTCATGACTGCCTTCCTTCTATGCATCATCTCATCAGGCAGATTCCCCATACAAAAAAAAGACATATTCCCCTAATAAATTATTTGCAACATTTCTGTGAGGTCTTTTCTTAATTATCAAAAGCAGTCTGAAGCAAAACAACAGTATCAAACCATACTTTATATTAGGTAGTTCTCCTGTCCTCAACAGTATGTTGCTCAGGCTTGATTAGGAAGAGCAAATGTTCCAGTCTCCTGACTAATACTGAATCTCAGTACAGTGCTGGATCTTTCTCCTTCTTTCATAACTCTATCAACGCTTTTGGGCAGCAACTTTTTGTGCATTTTGTATACAAGTAAGTAGTTACCTGTGCTCCACTCTTTGGTTCCTACTCAGTCAAATTATATTGCTGTGTCTAGCATACAGTCTACTTTAGCCCTTACTACATAAAAATTTGTCTCAGTCTAGCAAAGTGTTTAGTCATATGAATATATTTTACATTAAAGTAAATCCTTTACTGATGTGATAGTGTTGTGAAATTGAAGTAAAGGAGCTTCTTCCTGCAATCTGGCAGAAAGTAGATCACTACAAACATAAACTGTTTTCCAATGCAAAAGATTAAAATAATTTTTTATGTACAAATTTAATGGAGAAAGAACAATCATAAAAATATCTAGTAGATTATTTCTGGGACAGAAATATTCAGGCTGATGGCTCCTCAGAGTGTATTACAAAGTGCAATATTTACCTCGCAAGGCCCAGCACCAATGGTTTCAGCCACAGCACAGATTTCTGACTCATTCACAGTGATCTTCCCTTTGAGATACTGGTTGCATTTCTCATTTCCCAAAATAAACAGGTTTGCTACCCGGAGAAGGCCATCATAGTTAATTACTAGGATTAAAAAGAGAATTAAAACTTTATTCCATTTTAGGGGCAAAAAACAATATATGAAGATGCAGTCTGGATAATCTTACTCACATAACTTCCATTATTGTATTTTCTTATCAGTGCTCATATTTTTGTTCATCCTCATTGTTTTCATGCACTTGTCTTTTGGATTTCTTATATTTTCTATAAATGAGGTTTGCAAGAAATTTTTTTGGTGTGCATGTCTGTTCAGTTCTATGAGAATATCTGGAGGTTTTTTGTATCAGAAGAAAGGGCTATGTAACAGGGTTTACTCTACAGTTACCATCAGAAATCAGAAAAAATAAGTCTGAGAATGTTGTAGCCCCCACCAGTGGGGTTAGGATTTTGCTCCCTGCCTTAAACACAATTAACAGGTAACAGAGCCTTGGGAAATACTGTAGCAGAGCAGAGTTTTCCTCATTCTGTGCTGGCTCAGCTACACTGACTGACTTTGTGCCTGCAAGGGCAGAGCCACAGCTTTGTGCAATCTCCATTCATCAGTGTGAAGATCAGGAAGCAGGAGCCCTGTGGGGCCTGCTTTTGGTCTATATGTCGAAAGACAAGTCAGCACAACCTGCAAAGATAAATAAAGGGTCTGGACCTGCTCATTCTCTACACAGTCAGAAAAAGAAAGCACCAAGCTTGCCCTTCACTGTATTGTTTTTCTACTTTCTTGAACAGAAAAGGGGATGCAGCCCTTCCTCCTTCCCTAACTAAAAGGCTGTAAGGATTATACTAAGTAGTACATAAAATCTAGCAAGTCCTTGGATGACAGATGCTATGTATCTACTGCATTACATAACTCCACAACACTGCAAATTCCTTATCAGTTTTCTTAAGCTAAGCTTTCCTGTGATGCTGCCCCATGCTCCATCCTAACTTCTCTGCCCCCTAGTCAGCCTTTTTCCCCAGAGGAAGGCTAATACCCATGCTGGGAACTTCAAAAGCAGTTGTTTGGAAGAGGGCTGGTACAGATTACTTGCCACCCACAAAGAAATGTGTAGTAATGGTCACAAGGAAGAGAGCCTCAAAATTACAGTCTAGCTTCTACTTTGCTTCCAGGACACAGTGAGTATATTGCTGCTGCTTACTTGGGGTTTGTAGCAAAATGACATTTGAGCACAGTAATTATTGGAGTAATTATTGTCAACTGGCAGCTATTAACTTTATAATAAACACGTAATTAGCCAGATACAGTATTTAGCAGATTAAATAAATGTCTGTTCTCCCACATATTTGTATTTACTTCACACAAAACCTGTGTTTAATAAATATTAGTAAGGTTGCAAAGTCAAGTATTCAAAAGTTAGGAAATGCTAAGCTAAGGGCTGCTTGTGTATCCTTAGTTTGCTGTCTTTGTGCATGTTAATTATGTCTTTGATTACAAACTTCTATATTAGTTTTTCCAAGGGCAGCCTTCTTTAGGATACAGAAAGAGACTGCTGAAGTAGATGAATTGGAAATTTTCAGACAAGGGATTGAACTCTGAAAAACAATTCTGCCAGATTTGTTTAACATATAGAACAGTATTTTTCTCTAGTTCATTCTTTGAAATGTTTGAATTATTTTTGCTGGCACTGAAACAAGAGCAAAAAATGGATGGAATAGTAGAAAATACTTTATATTAAATGATCTTACAGAACACATTCAAATTTTTACAAAATAAAACCAATGAAACTATATCTTATGACAAAAAAGTGTTGGACAACAGTGGCATCAGGCAATAGCATCAGCCTCACCTATAATGACAAGAGGGAATAAGCTGTCAACGTATTCATTTAGTTTTTAAAAATAGTTTCTTACATCCAGTGTATCCCCATCCATAAACACTGCAACTGGTCTTCTCTGGAATAGTACATCCGGAAATAGGCAATCGGATTATTTCTACAAAATTTGTCGATATGGCAGGTCTGAAAACAGAAAACAAATAGTAGGTATAATGGATTTTACTTAACCTTATACAATGCATCTTAAAAATGACCCTTCCTTTCTTTTCCAGCTTTGAAGAATAAGATGGATTCTTCTACCTATTTTTTTTGTGCTACAGCTGTTAACTGTCAGAAGATTTCTTGAAATGCTGCTACCATTTGATGCTATTTAGCTTAGGCTTTAATCTTAAAAGTAAGAAATGATGGCATTTCATTTAAATGTATAGTTCCACCAATATAGAAAAAGTTTGAAAGCCCATATATACACACAAGAATCTCACTTAGAGTCTGGTGCTTGTTCTATAAATTAAGGCTATATACCAGTCAAGGGGGGTTGTTTCTTTTTTTTAAACAAAAATAAACCCTCCCAAGAAATCTAAACTTGATTATCAAAAAAATAATATAGGCACAATTGTTCAGAAGTAATGTATGTTTTCTGAGACAGATGAACCTGCATTTCTGCATGTATCAACTGACATTTCTTACAACAGGAAGTTCACTCCATGGAGACATCATCTGCAGTATCAGAGATAGTAGAGAACTGAATCTGCAAATCTTATCCAGGAAGAATCTCATTCATCAGTTGAAAATCCTAGAACTGTAATAACAGCTACTAACCTGCTAAGTTTCAATAAGACCAAATCTGACCCTGTGGGGCCATATACCAACTGGGAAATATTCCGAACTTGTCTGTGCCTCTCCTCCCCCTTTCCTTTAATATTATGGACTCCAAGCCAGGCTTTGTAGTCTTTCAAATCTTTGTACCTAGAACAGGGAAAGGTGGTTAGGATTTTCCTGAGTGTATAAGATACCTCAAAAAACTCTGCTTGATATGATTATGCAAGAAGATCTTAACTAATGCTCCTCACTAGAAATGAGTTTATGTTGCCAACTGCTGTTCCAAAATCAACATACTCAGATGTAAGTGTTTGGTCTGAAGCCAATACATAATATTATCTTTAACTATGACTGAAATCCAATTTTTGTTTCCTAGTAGTATTCAAACATTTAAATCTCTGGTCAGTATGAACCTTTGAACTTTTTGAGATCTACCCAAGTCTTCTGTTTTATTTTGTCCACTTGAGCAGAAACATGAGAGAGTTGTTTAACCATTACATTTGGAAAACATATTTATACTTTTATGTAAAATAGCCAGAACTCTTTTAGGTTAATAACTTAAAAAAAACAGAAAATACTGAGGTCCTACAGAGCTTTTACATCAGAAAAGCAATGCTAAAGCCAAACATGAGGGACAAAATACTGCATTTAATTTGAAGAAATCTTGTGCTGATAAGTTCTCTAGAATAGATATATTCAAATATTTCAAGGCTACAGACTACTGTACCGAGAAGGGAAACACTGCCTTGCTGTTAGAACCCACTCTTCCTTTATCAAAGTACCTCCACAGATATGTTTATTCCTGCGGGGAAAAAAAAAGAAGAGAAAAAGAAGAAGAGAAAAAAAAGTAATAGTGTTAGTTTCTACATAATCAAAACTGTAAAGTGTACTGTTGCTCCCCACATAATTTTGCTGGCGAAAGTTGTCTGACTGACAGCCTGTGAAGACACAGCTCTGTCCCCTTGCTCTACAGTTTCAACACTTACAGTAATGTGACTTTGCAGTGATTTACTCCAGCATGTATAAACAAGGAGGAAAGAGAAATTCAGTTACTTTATTTGTTCAGGGGTTTCAAAGCTGAATTTATAGGAGACTTTTTTTTTTTTTT
>WAAB01021673.1:0-43136 GCA_013389865.1 Piaya cayana | reverse complement strand
AAAAAAAAAAAAAGGCAAGCTAATTCTTTGTAATAGGAACTAGAATGGAACATTCAAGTAAGTCCCCAACTGCCACCAGATGTAAACAACATTTGGTCATTATTCATGTAGGTATTATTCAAAGCATTGACCTCAAGGTGGATAGTTCCTATTTGATTACCAGTCCTATGAGATTTCTGTCCCCACATACTTCAGTTGGAAACAATCTGCAATGTATGACATCCTACATGTGATTATGGAAAACCTGCAGCATAATATATCAAGTAAAATTAAAGCAATTAAGCATGACAGTTCTTTCAAAAATAAAGATGGCTGTGGAATGCAGATTAATTAGCTTCCTTCTTCGTGCCCCTAAAATCACATTTATTTTCTGCAGCTCTTTGGGAAGTGGATCACAATTGTCAGCAATTTGGTAAAAGCTTAAACTCTCACAATTTGTAAATTCAAATCTCACAAATGTTCAAAGCTTTGCAAAGAACTGCTGGAAGAAACCCAGACTCTATATGGAGTTCAAAGACAGCAGAATAACACAGATGCTTTCTTTCTTTTTCTTTTTATTTTTTTTACTTTTAAAAAATTTTTAAATTGTATTTTGTTTGAGGGACAAAATATCTGGTCTAAAAATGATGGATTATTTGTAAAATATAGGTTCTGCCCAGTTTTGTTATAAAAATGTAACAATCAGGAGTATAAAAATCATAGAATCATAGCATAACCAGGTTGGAAGAGACCCACCAGAACATCAGGTCCAACCATTCCTATCAAACGCTAAACCATGACCCTCAGCACCTCGTCCACCCATGCCTTAAACACCTCCAGGGAAGGTGAATCAACCACCTCCCTGGGCAGCCTGTCCCAATGCCCAATGACCCTTTCTGTGAAAAACTTCTTCCTAATGTCCAGCCTGAACCTGGCCTGGCAGAGCTTGAGGCCATTCCCTCTTGTCCTGTCCCATGTCACTTTGGAGAACAGGCCAGCTCCCTCCTCTCTACAACCTCCCCTCAGGTAGTTATAGAGAGTAATAAGGTCCCCTCTCAGCCTCCACTTCTCCAGGCTAAACAACCCCAGCTCTCTCAGCCGTTCCTCATAAGGCCTGTTCTCCAGCCCCTTCACGAGCTTTGTTGCCCTTCTCTGGACTCACTCCAGAGCCTCAACATCCTTCTTGTGGTGAGGGGCCCAGAACTGAACACAGGATTCAAGGAGTGGTCTCACCAGTGTGGAGTCCAGAGGGAGAATAACCTCCCTGGACCTGCTGGTCACACCATTTCTGATACAAGCCAGGATGCCATTGGCCTTCTTGGCTACCTGGGCACACCGCTGGCTCATGTTCAGTCGGCTGTCATCTAACACACCCAGGTCCCTCTCCTCCAGGCAGCTTTCTAGACAGAATTCTAGTCTGTAGCTCTGCATAGGGCTGTTGTGCCCCAAGTGCAGGAAGTGTTCTTGCATATTATGTTTGAGTCACTAATTATCAAATGAAATTAACAAGCCTGCATCACCTGCTTTAGAAGATTGAACAGTATACACAGGAAGGTTTAACCTTATTGAAAACTGGCACAAATCTAGAGCTGATTCCACAAAATAGATGAAATTCATCCAACTATACTTAAATACACCTCATAAGAGAATCTGTGTCAGATATATAAGAAAATACATAATTGATTAATTTAATATTTAGAGGTAGACCTTAGTTGCTAAATATGAATACAAGTTCACAAGTATCACTAAACCTTTTGCCATTCATTCACAGCAACTCCATTTAGAGGTGTAAAGTTAGATTTTCCAGAAAGTCCTGAAGTCATGAAGATTATGTTTCAGACAACATTTTATTTGCTTCCTTAGTAACAATACAAAATAAAACTACATTCTTATGCCTACATGTAATACTTAAAAATACATGTTGTTGCTGCAGTATTCCAGGAATCCATATTTCATAAAGGAATCTGTAATCATTTAGGCACTCTTCTGCTTAATAGAATTTTCTTGCATAGCACAAAATCCAGGTTCAACTACCTTAACATTAGCTATTTAAATTTTAGGCAACTGGATGTAATACACTTTACCTATCTAAAAGTTCCTTAAACATCAAGGCTGCTTTAAAAATACTTGAAAGATAAACTTCTCCAGAGAGCCATTCAGCCCATCTATCTGGTTATTTAGTCTAGAAATAAAGTGACATTTCTCTAGAATGTCTTTCTGGACCATCTGCTAGACTTCCAGAAAGGTTTAGTTCTGATTGAAGCCTATAGGATGCAGACTATGAAGGTTGGGAAGGACCCCAGGAATATTTCTAGCAATGAGACAGGGTAGAAATTAAGCTTTGTATCATCCTTTAGTCCAGTTTTTCATCTAAAACTTATTTTACAAAATAGCTTAAAAATAGATGATGAATCATAAGCTAATAGAATTAAGCTGCTCTTTAGTCTATATCAGCAGACAAAAAAGACTTTTCAAAACTTTTTTTTGTGTGTGTGTGTGTGTGTTAGAAGATACAGGACAGATACATGCAATATAATTCCTGTCATACATTAATTATTCACACTACCAACTGATGAGTTATGAACCAGAGTAATGAATGCAGGAAACTCTAATTCTGTATTCTGGCAAAGCACAGTAAAATCAGCCATAAACTAATAAACATTTGCAGCTGTATATGTTAGGATCTTGTTTTACAGAATTAAAATGGTTTCCTTATAGCTCCCACTTATTTTTTTAATGCAGATTACATTTTAATTGCAAACAATGATATGAACATAAAGCTAGATTTGACACGGGTATAAATCCTGAATCCAACACTGCACGACTACATGCACTGCTGTTTAAGTGAAAATATTGATATGAAACTGTTTGTTTGGGTTTTTGTAACAGTCTCTAAAATAAACAGTTTTATGCTGGATGCTAAGCCAATGGTCTGCAGTAGCTAATCAGAAAGAGCAGAATGCTTTGAATGCTTTACAGGCTCATGTGTGTAAGTTAGTGATAACAAACACATAAAAATTTCACTGACAGAGTGAATAGTATGGAATCACTTGATGTTCCAGCAATGCAGATTTTGTGTTTTTAAAGGATACAGTCTAGAAGTATTCTTATTATGGTCAACATTTTCTACAGTTCCAATACAAATATCCTAGTAGATGTATTTTTTTCTAATAAAAGTGATAGTTACCTGTATGTCAAACTAACCACCCATCCTTCATTAGTTTGTGTTGGGATTCCATTTACAACTCTCAAATGCTTTGTTGAGGCACAAGGAATTACAGTATCTGAAAGCAGGTCCAGAGATCACATTTTACTAAAAACAGCGGTAGGAAACCTGTACAGTTACACATAAGGACCACAAGAAGGTCAATATTTATTACAGATTAACTTCCCTGCGCTAATGACATATATTTCTAGATCACCAAAACTACTTCATGAAATTATCTCAGTGTATATAAATATTCATGAGCAATATAAAATACATGGTTTTAAATAGTTCATTATGAAGATTTACATAGCAAACACTGAAAATCATTGCCATATCTCACCACGGGTGGGACTAGATAATGAGAACATATAAAGGAGTATAATTCTATGTTTTCCTCTTGTAAAAGCAATTTTTCCCAAGCTGTATAATCCTTTGTATCTTTAACTGATCTTTCTCTTGTTTCCCATTGGAGATAAATGGCTAGTCTTAAAGGATATGATATATGCACTGCACAGTACACCTGCCAATTTACTTACCATCCGAATCGGTTGTAGTAGGAGTTGTATCACCTTCACCTAGACAAATAGACAAGATATCCATAACACAAAATTAAAACACATTTAAGAATTGAATAGAGGTAAAAATAAACAGTAAATAGCAAAGTAATATTAGTTCACAAAGTTTTAAACTTCAATAATTTCTTTAATACTTTGTGAAAGCACTATTTGGTAAGGATTAACAAGAACGCAGAATTCTATTTAAATAGTATGAAATAAAAGTTAAGCATTTTGTAACAGGAGTTTAAAGTATTTTTATTCTTGGCTGAATCAGGCTATCTACCATGTTAAATTTACATGTGTCATTTGAACAAGCAAATGCCAAAAAATAAAGTCATGACTCTTCTATAAACATTCAGGAATCATGAAAGTAATGTAATTAAATCCAAATAAGATTTAATTTAAATTTTCAGTTTCCTTACAAACCTTTGAAATGTCAAAAGTATTTTCATGTTGCTATCAGCGAAACCCTATCCTTCTTAAACATGTTTCCCCAAATCTGGTTTGGTTCTTCCATCTAGTCCAGGTGAAAATACATTTACAACAAGGTTGCTTAAACTTGGTTAAAAATTTTGCCTTCGTTGAAGTCTGCAGAGTGACTCAGCATTATGAGCTGGAGGTATGTGTGCAGCTACTGAATATTTCAACAAGCAAAATTTAAACCATAATTAAGTAAATACACATATGTATAAAGTAATACATTTAAACACATAGTTAAATTTCAATATGTATGCATATGTATACCTATGTACCAAGTAAGCACACTTAGGAAATGCTAGGAGTTTGTCTGTACTGGTTAAGCTGGTTATAAGCACCCGAATGAGCAAGTAGTAATTTAATATTAGACCATACAAGTTACAGTGGTAAAATAGATGTATTCCAGCTCTGGAGTTTGATCCCAGAAATGGTAATACTCACCATTGCCTTACAACCTGCAATTATTTGCTGTGAATATTTCATTATGAATTCATAGATCCAGATATTGAACTCAGATTGAATCTTTATATTTCTTCAGCTGTTCTGTATGTACATTGACACACATAACGTTTTGCAGTTTTTTCACTCTTCACACAGAAGCCAAAATATCACCTGAGACTTTAACTATCACCTCTTAGAGATGCTGCTGCAGTTCAGACTATGAGGAAATGCAGCAGATTGCTGCTAGGAATGAATATAACATTATCCTTAACCTCCAGAGAGAACAGAAAAGCGTTCAAAGCCTGATTTACCATTTAAATATTCTTTCAGGATATACAGCACAGTGATTAAGAAATAAGAGGTTAAGAGCAAAATCCTGAAACTGAAGCAAATTACACATTTTTCCATATAAATCTTGTCCCACTTCAGTTTATTACTGGATTCTCTATGACTTTTAACTTTTAGCTTTTATTTAATCTATTTTGATTTTAACATGCAGCTTTTGAAGACTGAAGATTCTAATTCTCGCCAGGACTTAAGTCATCCCATAAACATACAAAAAGAGAATCTATGCAGCACATATACACATCAGCATACATATAGTGAGTTATCTTAACTTTACAAATACAGAACACACAATGAGACTATGAAACTTGTAGCACAGAAGATAACTGTCCCTGGGTTTCTTGAGGCCACAGCCAGCATTCTGACCACTAGAAAATTCTTTGTCTCCATCCAGCCCTCGTTTAATAGCTAGATCTGTTGGAAAATGTTTGACCATCTTTAATAGCCCTTTTATGCCCCTGCTGCATAAATAAGCCTTGAATTCTCTAAGCTGATCAAGGAAAAGAACCCCACATTCATATATTGCATAAGCAGCTTCTGTCTATCCATTTTTGGTCATGCAGAATTGATTCTTGATAGAATTACACAATTTCTGCTGCCACAAGCAACAACAGAAAGGTATCCCTATGCATGTGGCACTGTGGCTTCACTGGGACTGCACAGTTGACAGTGCCTGAGGCATACCAAGTACTCACATCGAGAAATAGGGCAGTAATCCCAGGGAAAAAGAGGATCATCTGTGTAACACCAGGGACCATGAAAATCATCATCTGGATTGCGGCAATAGTTTTTCTTCAGTTTACTAACATCTGGTTCTCTGAATATTTGTATATGCCTAGGGGGGGAAAAAAAAATTCTAAGTGCTGAAAAGCTTTATACTATAGCCCAAATTTTCAAAGGTTAAATGTTGCTTTGCTCCACATTGTAATATCAGCTAATTGAGAAGCCTACAGGTCAGGGTTTAGAGCTGGTTAAAAATCAAAGGGAAGATGAGACCCAAATATTTGCTGGATCTAGGTCCAAGTTTCCTCTGGCTGATATTTTAAGCACTGAGTCCACTGGACAGGTTTCTAAAGTGGGAGGTTTCTAAATCTCCCACTCAAGCTAAAATCTCTGGATACTCTGAGGAGGGGTCTAGATAAAATACTGATTAGAAGAGCACTTCTGTTGCCCCCAGCAAATCTATGGGTCTCTCTAGGGGCAAAGGTAGTTTCTCCCTGCAGATTAACAGTACAAGGGAGCACTGACTCTGCAAAGAAAGCAGAATCTCAGGCAAAGGAACAACAAATAGAAGGAAGTTAACAAGACTGAGCAACAGGCAAGGATGAATGGCTTGGACAACCTGTAGTGACCAGTCACCTAAGCTGCAAACCTACCCAAGGCACTTTGAAAGTGAAAGTTTGGAGTGACAATCTGAAGCAAAAAAAACCTGTTTACTTCTGGCTTGTCAAAAAAACCAAACCAAACAAAACAAAACCAAAACAAACAAGCTTACAGTGTTCCTAAGTTACTGATGCACTGCTATGTTCATAACTAGCCATGCACGCTGCTTTTAGCACACTCATATCCAGAGTAACTGTTGGAGTGAGACAGACAATTTCCCCAAAAATTTCCCAGATGGAAAATTCGTGGGTACAAGAGAAGAAAGACTGGTCTGTGTTCAAGATTATATGAAGCTAATTGCATCAAGCATCCAGTAGGTTCAAGCTATCCTATTCACAGCTAACTGAAGGCTTATCAGAGTTCCCAGAAGTCATTATCTGAAAACTCTGCATCCCTTACTTGGACAGGACACCAGAAGATGCATGCTGTTTCTGATCCTGTGTGGAAAAAACTACATATAATCCATTTGGTTATTCCAGACATTGTAACTGAAGTCTGCCTTTTGAAATAAAGCTTCCCCAAAGGGTTCCAGAGGACAATGGCTAATATGAATGTGGTGATCACGAGCACTAACTCAAGCACAAATATGAAAAATAATATAGGTATAATCACCTTGATTTCAGAAACTAAAGTAAAATGAAGGGAAAACTTTTTTTTCTGGGCCACTAATGTCTCATACATGGCAAAGTTTTTTATGAATCTCTGTCTTTCTGTGGTACCTGGGTGACATTGTTCTTGTCACTCCTGAGATTTATTAATTTATTGAGGATCCTGGCATGATTTTTAGAAGTCTTGGAAACTCATAACTTCTTTTATGCTTACTGTTGATTAAAATTTACTTCAACAAATAAATTAAAGTAAGTTGCCATTTTCACTACTAGAATATGACACCAAAATAATGATAAACAACAGAAATTACAGGCAGCTTTAAAGGTAGTTGATGTNCTCTACAACCTCCCCTCAGGTAGTTGTAGAGAGCAAAGAGGTCTCCTCTCAGCCTCCTCTTCTCCAGGTTAAACAACCCCAGCTCTCTCAGCCACTCCTCATAAGGCCTGTTCTCCAGCCCCTTCACCAGCTTTGTTACTCTTCTCTGGACATGCTCCAGAGCCTCAGCATCCTTCTTGTGGTGAGGGGCCCAGAACTGAACACAGTATCCAAGGAGTGGTCTCACATACATCATACAAACATATCATACAAACAAGATTCAGTTTCAGGCTGCAAGGGACCGTAGGTGGTTTCAAGTCTAATGCCCTGTTTGAAGCAGTATGACTTATGAGATCAGACTGATAAGATAACCATTTCTTGCTGTATTCCTGATATCCAATCATAGAACAAAATTTTCAAGGACAAAGATGGAGTAAATCAGTTCAGTAAATGAAGAAACATCCCAAAGCCTGCAATTAGTGGTTAGCCTGAACAAAGACATGTTGCATAATATATTAAAACACCGAGACAAGGAAAAAAAAGGAAAGAAAAAAGTAAAAAAAACCCTAAAGCTTCAGGGCATAAGCGGCTAATTTAGAATCACAGAGGAAGGGAAAGAGATGCCATCTGGAGGCAGTATTTATTCAGGACTCATTGAACCATCTTTTCCTATTTCATCCGTACCTACGTAAGTCTTCAATATTCTTGTCCCATGAGGAGCAAGTCAGCCCAAATCTTGTCTTGGCTAGATTCCCCATGTAACTCTTGCCATTGCCACGATAACAATCTGAATAAGAAGGTTGAGACAAAAAGAAGCAGAGGGTGATGGTGCACCATTGAAAAGATATATCTTCCTTTCCATCACTAACCCAAGAAATTAAAGACAAGTATTATACTAGGCAAACACTATACAACATAAATAAAACAACAGTATAAGTCGGATCAGAAAGAAAATGGGAAAAAAAATTCAAATTTAGGTCCCTGATCTGCTGCTTGAGGCTTTCATTCTCAACACAGTAGCATTATAAATTTTATCTTATTTAAATAAACTGTCAAATTTTATTTCAGAAATTGTTTAAAGTCAATTTAGAAGGATCATATAGAATCTAAAAGTTATCAGGAGCTGTTTTATACAAAACAAGTGTTAAAATTTCCCCATAATCCACCCTCTCTCTAAAAATGAGACTCTTGGCTTATTTAAAACAACTTACCTTTGCATAGATTCTGAATACTGGCAACAGCATATAATTCTAAATTTAAGTTCTATTTTGCCAAAATCAAAAAAACAACATGACTTTAACATAATTCAAAAACATGCCTACTCACTCCAGCAGAAGTTATGTTTAATTCATAAGCCTTTATCACAAGACTTTTTGGGACTTTTCAAGAGGATTGTTTAAAACCATCAGTACTATAAGCATGTTTTGTATAAAACATTTTGTAGCATATTCATTGGTATTTTTACTTTTTTATAATTGATAATCTACAAAAAACACAGAATGGAAGTTGAAGGTTGGTCCTTTTTCTGACAGAACTCTTGCAACAAAAACTTTTTCAAAAATTAAATGAATAAATGGCTGAAATTGAAAGGTGAAGATCTATGTGCAGCCTGGAGTGGGGTTGCAGGTCTGAAATCCTAGCGTCAGTGTATGCTATGACTGACATCAATTCTCAGGATGCAATAATACTCCTTAGCATAATACAAAAGCCTCATGGAAAAAACAATATTTGTCTGAACACTCAGATTGGACTTTACAGGAAGAGATAACAGCTTAAAGCTAAGAGGCTATATGGGAAGCCCCACATGTTTTTTTCTGCTCAACCCCTTTTAGGTAAGGGAGTATACAGAAAAAATCAAAATAAAAGTAATGTTTGATGGCTTGCATATATGCAGTCATAAAAACATTGTGAACCAAGGAAATAATCTCAGCTCTGGAAAAAGGCCTTTCAAACTAATAGAGTAGAGCAGATCTCTAGCTAATATGAAAAGGCACACAGATTCACCTGGTCTGAAAATCAGATCCAAGAGCAAATCTTTGCTACAGCTTTCCCTGCTGGAATCAAAATGTGAACTGAGAAATGAATATCATTTACACCACAATGAATCGCAAGTATGCAGATAAAGCCAAAACAGAACTACACAGGTGTAACAAGATGTAATGAGATCAACACTCTCCAGTTTTTAAGCTTGCCTATCTGCCATTTGGATCACTACAGCATTCACTTAAAATCAGGGTATCACCCTTCCCTCTATTACCTTGTTCATTTGATACATCACACTTAGGAATCTGGGAGCAATAACCGATACGGATGTTTGGGTCAGTGGTAAAACACCAGGGTGATTCAGATCCATCTGGATTTCGGCAGTAGTTCTCCCTCAAATCCCTATGAAAATAAACACATTAGCTCACATTAGGGATAGCCTAAAGCTGCTGATGTGTTCTATTGTTACTATGAATTAGCAATAATACAGGCTCCTCAAGATCTGTATGTTACTGATCAGTGTCAAGTACAAGGAAATAAGGAGCCAATAAGAACACAGTGTCCAGAAAAATATGGTAATAGTAATAAGAATAGGGTTATGGGAATTCGTTTTCAATGAACCTGTGTTTGGACTGGATATAAGATTTCATTTGAAGATTAACAATACTTTCAAAATAGCTTATTTTTATTCAGGATTCTCCATCAAAATTTGCATGCAATTTGACATTGAATACACCTGCTATCTATTATAAATGCTTTTAAATACAAATATTACCAAAGTGCTTAAAATTCCCTCTAGTTTGAATGGTTCTGCTGAGTTTTGAGAAATAGATTCCTGTAGGCTGTCAATAATTCATTTAAGAAACTCTGTCTCGGTATATAAAAGAAAGTATGTGGAAATTCTATACAGCTGTTACCTTTAAAGTAAAAGTTAGTCACAAGGGAACGTCTTTAAATGTCTCTCACAGCTTGCATGAAATAGTCAAACCTCTTAAATGGAAGTTTTATTTTCCCATCTCCTGACAGTTGTTGCCATGTTCTATGTATCTTCATATTTTGCTATATTTTTCCATCACAGCACTTACTGATAGTAGACTACGGAAAGAATTTACCTAATACTGTAACTCTTACTCATGTGAGAACAGTCATTCCAGTGGTTCTGTTGATTTTAAACAAGCTATTGGCCCGAATAGCCACCACACTCTATCTTAGGCATTGGTTGAATGAACAATCCTAATGCTGTTAGCCTGTCTATGCTACTAGGAACAGTGTTAAAAATGAACAAGGGCCTAATCTTGCTCCAGCATCTCCAGCATTACACAGGTACAGCTCCAGTTGGTTTCAGTGGTGCTTTGTCTGAGAAAAGCCTGTCAGATAAGGCTCAAGAACTTAACTGATGGGTAAATTCAAGGCTGTCCTGAGATTGAGAAGCTCAGGATCAGTACTACTAAGCTCCAGCGTGAGCCCAGACTAATATTTAGCCATCACTAAAGAGACTTATAGCAAAATGGGCTTTGGGTCCACGCTAATCAGGTAGGTTTCCTCTGTGCTCAGAGAAAAAAGGACTGAAATAACACTACTGAAGTAACTGCCTGAAATAAGAAGATTATTCACATCCTGGACTTTATGAACAGTACAGGAAGGTCAGATGACCAATGGTTCTTCAGGTAAAAACCAAGCCTATTAATGCAAGTACATTTAGATATTAATATTAAAATGATGGCAGATAAAAGAACTGTTGTGAAATATAAGTGCCAAGGATTTCCAAGGAGATTACACTTAGGTGACCTTTAGGACATATTAAGTTATTCAGTAACAAAACTGTTAACAAGTACTTGCCTCCATGAAAGAAAAACAACAGTAATGTACTGGGATTCAGATCCTAGTCTGGAAAGCATCCATACACTTCACAATCAATTAAACTGGCAAATATAGTCTTGAAGAAAATTTATTAAAAAACCCTAAACTTTCACACAAGTTCATCTAGAACTAATATTTTGAGACCCCATATTCAAATGGTTTTCAGCATCATCAAGTAGAGGGAATGCATCTGGTCAAAAAGCAGGGACATGGATCCTATGATCTACTTTGATGGTATGAATTTCTAAACATCTGAAAATTAAGCTCTTTTCCCATTGCAGTAATACACACATGCCTCTACTCACTTGCACTTGAAGTTCTCTGGAGTGATGTTGTGCTGGTGAGGAAACTGTGAGTCCCACCGCTGGCACAGGATTCCACTCCATATGGTGTTGACGGTACCACGGTAGCCCTCACCCTGTCCCTGAACGCATGTTGATGTCTCAGCTGCCGCGTCAGTGCTGTTCACAATGCTTTCCTCTGCAAATCCATAGAAGTGTTGTAACATTCTTTTAAAGCTGAATCTGGCTCAGAATGTTTGAAATCTACATTGTGGTTCAAACCATGGTAATTGGACTTCTTTAGAGAAATTGCCAACCTGATGCCTTCTACAGAATAACTTACATTGCTTCAGATTTTAAAAAAATCCATGAAATGAAAATAGGTGTTAGAGTTTATGCTAATTTATCCATTTGCAGGCAAAGAATCTCAACATTTAAGAGCTTTTGTTTAATGAGACACCTGGTCTATGCTATATCATTGAAGGTCAGGAGATATTCTTGGTTACAGTTCCAGTTCAGCAAATATTTTATCATCTGCTTAGCTTTACAAAATTGAGTGACCACCCATGTGCATGCTGTTAAACATTGTAATGCATGTTTGCAGGATTAAAACCCAACTGACTTTCTCCAAAGAATTCCCAGAATATCATCACAGGAAAAAAGATGCAGATTAAGAAAAAAAAAAAAGATAAATTCTATAAAGTAATGCTCTAAATGCTCCTTGAAGTTTCTCTTTTTATGCCTCATATATTTAGAGGCAGAAAAAAAATAAAGTTCAGCTTTTGGCTATCAAAGATCAGTATTGTCTACAGAAAGACAAATGTTTTAATGACTAACAAATTCATCAGACTCAAGATCTTTTACAGATGTTGATATACTCTGCGTTCACCCTGGTGTGGGCTGTCTTGAACTGAATCCAGAAAAACAGTGGGTTTTGAAGTGACTCATTCACATAACTTGAAAGGCTCTTTTTATTTCTTATGCAATTTTCATAATTGCAAATTAATGGCACAGATATTGCATCAGATATATACAAAGTAGTACAAAACTAAATACACTACAGTAAGAGCAACGCTACTACAATGTTCCAAAAATCTCCCAACATGATATTTTTGTAAGTAACTGCCCATCTGTTGATAATTGCTACTGTTCAGAAGACTAATTTTATTAATTACCTTAAAAGTATTGGTTGGCAGCTATGAGTATGATAAGAAAGTTTTAAACTTAGTTTTCTTCAAATGGTCCAGCGATTAGAATAATATTTGTGTGTTACTTGTAATACAGCTCATTCCTGGTAACTTCAGCCAGTTCTATGAACTTGCAAAGAATATGGATCTTAAGGAAACCAAATGTCATAGCAGATGGATTTGGCTGATTTGCTGTCTAATCTTCTATGTTAAAGATCACTTCCCTGTCAGATAACAACATCAAGTTGTGCAGTTGAATTATACATTTCTCCATGCTGGAGAAAATGTCCCTTTTTTCTCTTCATATGGTTGATGTTTTACATCAGTGTTTCATGGTCAAATTAATTCCCCTTCTGTCCTTCCCAAGTCACTTTGTCTGCAAATGTTGTCCCATTTCAATGGGACTGTTAGTTTCAACTCATTCTAAAGTCAAAAGGACATTGCACAGCAAGTATCACAAGAAGGTTTCTGTGGGCTTACAAACACACCATTTCTGGTGGACTTATCAGGCTTCCAGCTAGTAACTATATTTTTTAGCCATTATTATTCACTTTATAAGGAATTGGATGAGAAAAAGACAAATTTGTGCATGCAATAGAAGTAGAGAGCTGCAGTTTCCATCATCACTGATGTATATGAAAACAAATTGAAATTATATTCTAAGATAACTTGTAAGCTGAATAGACTGGACATTGCTGTGCAACATTCAAATATATATTAGTCGTTTTGGATATACAAAACTTCTATTAAAAATGAAAGAGATGTTATGTACAACTTGGAAGAAAAGAAGTTACCCACGATGATGAATTTCAGCATACATATGACATCTCAACTGAGTAATACTTCCTAAGTAAATAAATATATTACAACTATATAACTCTAGCAAAAAGTCTTCTTTGATAAAAGTAACAATGTATAAAAATTCAACCTAATACAAGATTTTATGAAGACCTTATTTATAAACAAGGAATTACTACTTCAACTGTAATGAACTGTATAGTACATGTACTCTATACTCAGTCATATTGGGGGAAAAGTAATTAATAAGTAATTAGATTGTTTATTATGTATTTTTGTATGTTTTGTGGGTTTTTCTTTAAATCATGACTGAAATGAACTAATGCATCAATTTAAGCAAGGCCATAGAGTAAATTTTCAGATCATTCTTCCTTATATACCTACCACACAGCTCATCACTAAACCTTACACTATGTGTCTAGATCAGTGATCTTTAGATAGTGATCCATAGATCAGATTTTACAAATTTGACTTTCTCAAAATTTTCTGTTTTAAAGAACCAGACAAAACTAACTTTCATATTGCCATGAACATTTGCACAGCAAAGTCTTTACTGGAAAGACTTACAGTATAAAGCCTAAGAGAGAAATTATTTCAAAATCTGTAATGTGTTATAGATTAGCTGATGCTGCTACTTCTTTGTGGCAGCTCTGAATAAGAAATCTAGTTAAGAAAAGAATTGATGAAATATTTTTTTGTTTGAGTTAATGAAGCACTTTTATCATTCAAAAGGTCCACAGAAATCTCTCCAAATTATGAGTGCTTGTGCCCTCAAAAACAATCTTTCCTGTTCTGGCTCTTGAGTCGGACAGAGACCTCAAAAATTATCAGAAAAGGCTCAAGAAATCCTTTCAGCAGGTGATTTCCACAAACTGGCGCCATGGGAATAGTTTCCCTGTTCACATGAATTGAAGGTGGCCTGGATAGGCAGTGGAACATGGGAAAGTGGGAGGAGCAGTTCTTGCCTAAACAGGCATTACAGAGGTGATCTACATACTATAGTGCCCAGGCTGTCTAAGCCTACACTTTAAATAGTCATCTCCTTTCAGTACTGGTTTGTTCCTGAGGCTAATTATTCTTGTTACCCACACAGCCAATTATCTGAAGTTTAATAACTCTGATGATGAACATGGTGAAAGAGTCCTGAGACCATGCTAACCACTTGTCTTACAAGGTAGAAACAAGATAAAGCTAAAAAATTAGCAAAGTTGAATTTCTATTCTTATTCAAACAATTTCTTTAAAATACAGTTTAAGACCTGCAACTCCAAAGGCTTGTTCCAATGAGAAAGACTTTATGAATTAAATGTTAGAGGACAAACTTAAATTCAATAAGCAATCCTTACTATGCAAGCAAGTATTTTTGTATTAGGAGTAGGTTGGGGTTTTGTTCAGATTTTAGAGTTCCAAACTGAGATAAAAAGTACCATTAAAGGAAGACGACAGAAAATATCATCTTATACAAGACTACTACTTATGACTTCTTAATTAAATCTTACTTCTTATTCCTCTATGAAACTTCATTACGAACAGAAGGATTTGGTAACTGTCTAGCCACATTTTGCTACTTTTGAACTTTGCTGTAATTTTTTGTGTGTGTGTTCTGGATAAACTGAATTAACTATGTAGTTCAGAGAGATACTTCAGAATTTCCTTTTAGCAGTATTTTCACTCTGAAGTACCCAACCAAAGGGCAATAATGCAAATTTTTCTTTTTTTCCATAAAAACCTCCCTATATTGGTATTTCAAAATATATAATTCTATTAAAAAGGGTCAGCTCATGCATTCATAGATGCTTAAGTAAAGAGATGACACATTGTCTAGAGCTTCATTTGTAAAGCCACAGATAGCCTTCTCAGTTCTGGTTCTCAAAGTAATGCCAGAATGAGGGAATCAGCAGGGGCCTTGAGTCATTCTACAGCTGAAGAACCCAGTTAGAGTACTATTTCTGTCTTTAATCCCAATGACCTAGAAGAAAATTCTGCACAAATTTTAGGTCAATGGTAAAACTCTTATTGACTTAAAAGAAAATAGGGATTTTGCTGGAGTAATCATGTTCTTCCATAGTAATGCATGCTATGTATTTTGGAAGAAGGTATAGCTAAAAAAGAAACAGAGCCCTAAATTACTTCATTAGGAAAATGCCTTCCTTTGCTTGCATTTTTGCAATGTCTTTCCTAGTGTGTCAATCAACAAAACATAAAAATGCCCCAACTTGAAACAAAAGATTTTTAAAAGTAGATTTTAAAAGACAAGAGTTGCCTAACCTAGAAAAGACAGTAAAGTTCTCATTAAACATGGTCCATGCAATTCTGCAAATGTCTATATAAGATGTGAATGATGGTTATGGAGAGAAGCTGCTCATGCTCAGTTACGCTGCCTCCCAGCATCCATGCCTCAATACAATTTACAGTTCTGGGTGGTGTATTAGTGGTGTTTTTTTCTTCCCACATGCTTCCACCAGTGTACTATCTCACTGTTTATAAGCATGATTAAAAAAAAAAACCCAAAACATTTATTTCTAGTGTTTTGAGATTGTTTAGTAAAAGTACAGGAGTAACTGAAGAAATAAATTAGGTACAACCTCAAGAATCACAGTACCGAAGAACACATTATCACCTAAAATCACCATGCCTATAGTCCATTTTCCCCTGAGCACAGAGAGATCTTTCTGGGTTGTTCCAGTGTCTACAACCAAGCTTTAAATAAAAAAAAAAATTAGTTTAAATAGATTTTAAAAATGAAAATCATAAAGAACAGATCAAAATTTTCACCATTATGACTTCTCTGTGGGCTCAGAGCTTTTAAATCTAACTTTCAAAACTACCATAAAAATTATGAAAAAGATCTGAGAAGGATCTGTTTAGAGGCAACATAGGCTGTTGCCTACACAGTGAATGTTAGACCCATGCTATGCCTTTCTGTGAAGGGAGGTAAAGCTATTAAACACCAGTCTCTTTTCACTGCCTTCTTTCTATAAATATCTTCATCTTATATAAATATTAAGCTGGCACTTCTATTTGCTTACATACTGTGATTCAACAAATAATCAGAACTTCACATTCAAGTGGGTAGTTGAAATCTCATGAGTAATTTAATATTGGTCACTATTTGCCTTCCCAAAAGTTGTAGACATGCTGCAACATTTCATTTAACACCTAGATTTTCAGATTTGCAATTCCATCAATTGCTCTTTCTCATCAAACTCGTACTGAATTCTCTTAGGGCTTTTCATTTCCAGTTACCCCGTCTATTGCCTATGAATACTGACAGTAAAGGCAAAATCAACCAGGTTGGTTGGAAATCAGGTAGGCAACAACCACTGCCTTTACCATAATAATTTCTCGTAGACCTACAGCTCTTGAGTGGCTTCCTTATTTCTGGGTTCAGCACCTGTCTGCCCTATCGCTCATCCACAGAAGTGCAGCTATCATTTTTCTTTTTTAAAAAAGCTGTATTAGTTTCCCACTCTGTCTTTCCTGTAGTCCATGTCCTCATTCCTGTCAAAGTAACAGTAATTTACTTTTTTCATGTTTGCTGTCACTGCTTCCATTTCTTCATTTCATCCCCCACTTCTTTATTGCTGTTATAGCTGTCCTTTTATCCTCTCTTCTAACTAAAAATTGTCTCAAGCCAAAACCACAGACACATATGTGAGCAACTTCAAACCAATCCTGGGGTCCCTGAAGTCTTAATCTAGATCCAATTTTTTCAGCTTGAGCCATCTCTAATCCCTAATTGCTCCTGTCATCTCTTTCTCACAGCCCTGGCTGTAAGCCATGATGTTTTATGCTGCCTTCTGTGCCTGGAAATAAAGTTACAATGCCCTCCTGTCTCTTCAGTCTTAAAAACATATTTATTTTCTGAACATTTCCTTCCACTGACTTTTTTGACAAAAATTTTGTATATGAGCTGTTGTCAGCATTTTGGCTATAGAGTATACTAGCACTTATGACATGCAGCAAAAGCCGCAAGCAGCATGTTGCCTTGTGGTCACTCCCCCGAAGAGAGGACACCTACGTTTTTGTATATGGTCCAAGGACTTGGATTTGCAAAGCATTTTTGCCAATTACTGTTTCTTGTAATATGTATAAACAGTCCTCGACATAAGAATTAAAAACCTGTGTGAGAATCCAAACCACAAAGCTATAAAGACAGATAACTAACGATGTTCTCTTTTTAGTGTACTGAGATTGAATACAGTCGCAGCTTCAGAAAATAGAGAAGCCACTGAAATCTAGAACAGCGTAGTGTTTTGGGATCCCTGTTGGGAGGTCAAAAACTAGTCTTTCTATGCGTCTCAAGAAAGAAAACTGAAGACAGGGCTCAGATATTTTGTTTTGGTATTCTCATCACTGAGTTGGAGATATAACAGTAAGATCAGTGATATATTCCCTCTCTGGTTATGAAGGAAAACACTGAGAATCACCTCATTTTATGTAGAGGGCAATCCTATATGCCTGTGTAAACACTCTTTGAAAATATCTGCTGGATTAAGCATTTTCAAGATCACTACTTTTGTTGTAGTTGTAGATATTCTAGTTAATCCTATTAACTTTTGCCTGGAAATGAGACAAAAGACTTTAGTCACAACATTAAAATAATTACATTTTGAGGGTTTATTTGTTTGTTTGTTTGGGTTTTTTTATTTCATTCTGCTGATTACCTTATGTAAGACTCTAATTGTGACTTGGTTAGACAGAGGTGACATTAAAGTAGTTTGCAGGAGGTATGTCACCCAACTATCTTACAAAGCTTAGGCCAAACTGAAGATACTGAAAACTGCACGGACTGTAAGCTTATGTGACCAGCGAAGCCAGATGTGAATCCTCAAAACACTGACACATCAGCTCAGGAAATGCCAAAGGATAAAAGTTTATAAAAGCTACATTTGTGAAAGAGTCAGTTTTAACTTAGGATCTTTTTTCATAATAAAAACACTTCTGCCAGGGAAAAGAATAGATCTAGTATGATATCTATGATTCATATATTGTCTAATATTTAGAGAAGTCTAGGAAGCTCAGTTTAGTTACAAAAAAAAAAAAACCACAACCCAACCAAACGAACACAAAGCGACACTAAGACAAAAAAAGCCAAACCAAAATCCAACCATCAAAACAACAATAATCTTAACTACAACTTTGATAGAAGATTCAGTTATGGAAGTAAGTAAGACTGTGTTCACAGTGGGGAAAAGGTTGAACCTTCCCCATCGTCAAAGATTATTAAAAACCACATATGCAATGACAGGAATAGTACTGTAGTTCACAGGCAAGACTTTCAACATGTGTGTCACTTAATGAGTGCTTGACATAAAATAAGCAGTAATCCTGTTAATTTCCATCTTTCTCTGGAGAACCTGACTAAATATATTGTCCAAAGTAGAATATCAACTTCTTTTTTTTTTTTTTTTACACAAATACTTTTTCTAATTTTAACTACCTGGGTTTAAAATACTGGATTTACAGTTACATATGGTATTGAAGAATAAAATCAATTATTCTGCATCAGGAAGTACATTAAGAGTATTCTTACTCAACATTTGGATTTGAAACTATTGACTAATGGAAAAGAAGTGACTGACACTCCAAGACATTACTATGGCCTAGGCCAAGAACAAGTAAGGAAAGAAAATTGTGAAATACTGGTGGTGGAACCAGAAAACACAGCATAATATATTTTCATAAGAATTCCAAGTGAAGATGGAGAATCTGATGCTTCCCCATTTAGGCAGTAACTTCTCACACATAAAGGTTCATGCCAGAGTCATTCCCTCTTCTCTCCCACCCATCACATTATATATACATGTGAACATAATAGAAAAAATACAGGATTACATTAAGGAAACTTTTAGAAGGATCCACCACTGTATCTATTTTATATAGATTTGAGAAACCCAAATAATGGTTTATTTTGATTTATATAACAACAACAACAATGAAATACAGAGATCCCTGAAAATTCAAATGATTAAAAATCACTCCTTTTACGTTTATTATTATTTTTCCTTTTTTAAAATTCTGTTTTGGAATTCTCATGTAAATCCAGTACCAGGTGAACTTATTTTTTTTACATATCCTATTCTCTTAGTTTGTGCTCCTCCCAAGGGAGCCAAATGCAAACCACAATGACATAAACCTATTGAAGTGACACTTAGAGCTTGATGAAAACAGTGTCTGGTTTTGAGGACTTATTTATAACACTTAATTTTGGTAAAATTTGATGTAGGACCACAAAGAAAGTTGCAGTTTCCAAACATGCAGATCTAAGAGAAACGGACTTTTTCATGAGCTAACATGACACTGTGAGCTTCACTGGACAGTTTGTCCCTTTGCCCATATTTATTGAAAAGTACAAAAATACTGTTTTCCTTTTTTTTTGCCTGTATTCCTGGGGTTTCTGCCTCAGGGCTAGGGTGCACAAAGCTGACAGGCTTCTACAGTATTCAGTCAAAGTCAAGTCTTGCTTTCAGAAATTGCCTTTACTGGCAAGGCTTGGTAAACAAAGTATTTTGAATAAGGGGGAATAAAGGAAACTACTTAGGTATTATGAAAGCATCTTTGATATCCTACTTGAACATTGATTATTTCACAGGTTGTCAGTTCACTAAAGGCAAAAGTCTGCAGGCCAAATCTGGCAATGAGAACCACAGGTGATAAGTGAAGAGACTATCAGCTGCAGATCTCACAAGCTATGAATCTTCCTTGAAAACCACGTTTTAAAAGTCAGTGAAGTGCAAAGAATGAACTAGCTGTGGTCTTATATTGATTGAACTATGTATGTTCAGATTTTGGAAAAGAACAGGAAGTAATAAATTTTGCTTGAACTCACCACACGTTTTAATTGCACAGAACTCCCAGGGGGTGTTAGGGTCAAGAGTGTAGCACCATGGTCTCAGCTTGCCATCAGGATTGCGGCAGTAATTATCATCAAAGCCCTTGTCAGGGTATCTGCAAACCACAATGAGAAACGTGTCAGGGTAATCCTTCCTCGGAACACTGCACAGGCCTGTGAAAGGTACCTAAAGGACAGTCTTCAGAAGAGGCAAATAAGAACCAGTTCCCATCAACTTTGGGTTAGATCCTGTGAGATGGGTGCAGACACTCTTTAACACTTGTAAAAAAGTTAATAACATAAAATTTCTTTCCAAATATGCAGCAGAATCAGACCTCCACTGAGGGGATTCCCTGCTGTGCTAATGCACAGGATACCGGATGGGGTAAATCCGCTAATTGCTAGACTCTTGCTCTTGTGTCAGTCAACTGATGACCAGACTCTAAAACCACTTGTTTTTTTGAAACAACCCAATTAAGTGTGGATTATATAAACATTGCCTGTCGTACTGGACTCATTAAGAAAACAGGTTCTCCAGTGCAACAGCCCTGGGTTCAAACTGGAAGCTATTTTGAATAGTTGTGTTACTAATGATAGCTCCATTTTTGTAACAGACCTCATTCTAGGTCATGCCCTCATCTCAAGCAGTAGAGCAGAAAAAGAGAATAATAAGGAATTAACTTCCGTCTTGCTTTATCTCATTAAGATTTCAAACTGTTGTGCCATTTAATTGTTTCCACGTTCCTAATACCATCATTGAACGGTCAGGCAGTTATTCATGATAAGGAGGTTCTTTTTGTAAAAATGTAGCATATGAAATTCTATGAACTTAAAGAGAAGGAGGTAAATATATAGCTTTTTTCCTCCAGTGAATACAAATTGACTTGGTTTTCCAGTTTTACTGAGACATGTTTGTAAAAGAAACAAAAAGTAGATTTGCCCCTGAGGGAAACTTGTAAAGTATGTAAGAGAACAATAAAGTTAACTACCTGCGAACCTGAACTTATTTACAACTGCAAGCAGATGTGTTTCACACAAGAAGAGGAAAATATGATTTATACGTGGTTTTGCTAGGATGCTTTTTCTGTCAAGTAATCATCCCAATTTTGATTCATATATTTGCGACTTCATATCCCATTCCTTGTAGAAAATCAGGTTACTTCATCTATACAAGTGACAGGGACAGCATTTAAGAAGAATTTAAACAAACAACAAAAAGTTACTAAACGCCAGCAAGGAGAAACCTCACAAAGCTGAATTCCAGGGATGTCAAGAATGTAGTAGCTTCAGATCTAGCAGCAGTACCCTGCTACAGTTAATGGGCTAAGAACATAGCAGAAAACGAGATGGAAGGTGCAGTGATGAGCTTTGAAGTTGGCACAGCATGTCCTATGTCATGTACCAACAGAGAGTCCATGGCACTATCCAAGAACAAAGGTGAGTCCAAGAATGGCAACGTATCTGCAGTCACAGCTCTGAAAAGTCATTCAAAACAATTAGGGACGCGAAGAATCCACTTTCTAGAAGGCAACTGTTTTTCAAAGCACTGAATGCTCTGTCCTTCCTCATATTGTATGATATGGTCCCACAGTATACTAGAAGTGTGTTATTTGCTAACTAAAACTTAAGTAGAGACGTAACAATTCTTCCAGGATCAAGCTTTGAATGTCTTTGTGGGATGGAGCAGTTCTCCCTAGATATATCTTTTCAACTACTGTATCTATGTGCCCTTTTCTAGAAAAAACAACAGCCTCCCCAATCTTGTTCTTCTCACAATGTTCAGGCATGCTTCTGCTTTCCTTCATATCCAAAAAGCAACAGTTCCTATAGAAAAGGCCAGCTAACAACTTTAAGACACGAATATTAAGGATAAGATAACAAGGCTTCAAACCCTTCAACACAACTGAATAATTAGACTGTGGAGGATTTCCCCAGAGTTCATCCCTTTGCTCTGCATGCTTTTCCTTCAGCCAGTACACTTGGGAACAGACTTCTTGCTTGGTTCCCCCAAATAACCCAAGGTTTCCAAGATCTGTATCTTTTTCTCCCCCTTGAAACTACAGTAGGTGTACCTCAGTTTTGGGGTAGGTGGGGTGGGGGTAAGGGGTGGTGGCTAGTTTTAGGTGAAGAAATAACAATTATTCTCTTTGAAAAGAGAGATACTGATATCTAGCTCTGCTGGAACTTCATTATTCACATTACCCATAGATGGTATAGTATAAGCCTCTCTAGAGACTACTTTATTTTAATGGGTCATTTGTTCCAGGCTTCATCTCTTATTTTAAACTTAAATGACTGTTAAAAATAACAAATAAACCAAAGCCTACAGCATTTTTAAAAGCTAGTATCATCAAACTCTAATTGTCACTACTTCTAGTAATGATTCCATGAAATTAATTAACATCAGCATATTAGAAATGTACTGGACCCTAGATATTCTTCTGAAAGAACATACAGATCAACTCAGTCTTCATCAGTTGAGTTTTAATGATAAAGTGTTTTTATTACAGTCTGGAAATTCTCAAGAAGATGTTTTCTGCAGGAAATCTTTCAAGGAAGATTATAATTCGTAAGACAGCAGATAGACTGAAAAGTCATTTTGCAAACCATCCAAAATTAGCGGAAAATAATGTCCTCCTGGCAGTAAAATTACTATTGTTTATACCCAGAAGCTCTATAAATGTTTCACTCTCAAGGAAAAAAATTCTTCCATTGACTTATTCTAGAATGAAAAGCACGTGCATGGCAAAACTCAGAGACAGCTTATCCTCAGTCCCAGCCTGCTAATACAAAATTTTTATTGTAGCAGAACTATGGGACAGACTGCTGTTATTCATGAAACAGATCATCTGAGCCAAGAGGAAAAAGAGATAATATCACAATAGCTCTGAAACTGCAAATCCTTAATGTTTTGCTGAATAATCAGGTTTTCTAAAATCTACAAGTACCTGTATTTCTGAGTATAGAAATGATGCTTTATTCAGTGGAACATTTCAACATATATAAAGAAGCATTCAGTGGAACATCTCAGTCATTCTGAGGCTGTTGGTTCTTGAGTTTTCCTCTAGCAGCTTGAGTTTATTCAATCCACTTTATAAATGGAATTAATCAAAAATTTAGAGGAGTAGAACTAAAATGAAACCTTAGTCTAGTTTAAGAGTAACACAGTGGCCCTCCTTTATGGCCTAAACCCCCTCATAAAGTCCTTCCAAAAGGGTGTATTATAAATGAACCTTTGCAACTGGGTGAATTTTACCCTCTAGGACAAACTCTAACAGGCATGCAAATTGTCTTGCTACTTCTGACTCATCTTTTGGTATTATGTATCTATGTCTAAATTTAAAAGAAAAGGTCTAAAATATGAATCCATGTGTATAAAATACTAAACAGAATGATGAATTCCTTTCATAGGCTGAAAAAAAGACATAGAGCAAAAAACCATTTTGGTCAAATAAATGACATACTTAGACCTGATTGCAACAGAAGACCATCTACAGCTTTAAAGCTGTTCAATATTTTAAAAAGGGAGCATAATCTGACATGAAAATACAGCAAGTTTATATTCATTAACTGTTAAGAACTCAAAAAAAAAGTGACTTTTAATTATTATTTAGTTCATGTTTAAGGTATTTTAAGCTGACTGTAGTTGCATCAGAACATATACAGAAACATCCAGAGTTAATTTTTTACTGTCAATCAAGATAGGGATGAAATTTTGATCAATTAATACAGTATATGTCCATCAGTGTATGAGCCATGCCCACAGCCATGGGACATAGCCACAACTGCACAAAATAGCCTCTGGCCCCCATCTTGCATCTCAGTTGTGACTGCAGCCATCCTGTGCACACCATGGGCCAGAAGCCCAAGAAACTAAAACTGATGAAGTCCAAAAATTTCAGTTTAGCTAACGCTGATTTTGCCCATCTGACTGGTTCCAGAACACGTATAATTTTCAAAATAGAACCACATAGATTTTCTTGAGGGCTGAGGAGGGATTACCTCTCTGGACGAAATTTGTGCTTGTGTGGTCTCTGAAGATCCCAGCGCTGGCACTCCTTGCCCGTCTCAGTGTGATCCATTGGCCCTCTGTAACTCTCTCCATTGCAGGTCATGCATTCAACTAGGAAAAAAAAAATCATAGTCCAGCTATTATCAGTTGAAAACAATCTGGAGAGGCATGAAGACGTGATATCTTTTTGTTAGGTTAGCATGGGAAATACCCATTGGAATAGAATTGCATCTTTTTCTTAGATCTAATCCAGGTGCTTAAATTTGGTCATCACTTTTTGAGACACTTATTTTTTCAAGGCAGGTAAGTGTGGCCAGCTGCGAGTCATGCATGTTCCTAGCATGCATTTCAATTTTACACATGGTTAGTAACAGAGAGGGACACACGTCTAAGTAAGGAACATTTTTTAAAGGTGATATTTTCTAATTAAGTAACATTCTTCATCTAAATCACTATAAATAATACTACAGTAACAGCACAATCTTAAGTCTAGAATGATGGCTGAATCACAATTTAATGCAGTAAGTTTGTCTCTTTAAATTCCCAGCACTTTCAGCTACATACGATACTGTTTCTTTTCAATACTAATTCTTTTTGGCAGCTTAAAATATTATACATTTTCAACCCCGTTTGGGGAAAATGGAAGGTTGAGGGAGTGGGCAAAAGTTACCATAGGGATTCAAAACTGCTCTTGAACAAGATATACTTCACAATTTAGAATGAGATGACTTAAAATATTCAGTAAATTCACCATAATTAACTATCAACAAATTTCTCAAGTGCCCTTTAATTAGAGTAATTTTAATGAAGGATCACTTAGTAAATACTAATTTATGCCATTACAGATCTCACTCTTCAGTCAAAACATCCGCAACCAAGGTCTCCATCGTGCATTGAGCTCTGAGTCTTATCTCATCTGAAGCTCACTTAAACTGATCTTTAAATGTTAACTTCTAATAGATTTTCAAGTTCCTTGTAAATAATTCTCTTCCTCAGTCACTCTCCCTTTTCGCTCTCCACCACTGCATAACTATTGCACATGGCACATTAGCAAGAAAATTAAAGGCAACCTATCTTGATAATTTAATTGGGTTGATTGACTGGAACTGAATTGTTGATTAGCAAGATATAAGAGCTTAGGTTGGAGGCTGACAGAATTTAAAAGTCAACAAATGCAATGGTGCCAATGAAGCATCTTTGGAATTCTGTGACTTGAAAGCCAAATGGTATTGGATTTCTAAAGGCTACTTAATATTCATATGAAAAATAAAATACATGCTTACACTGAGCTTTCATACTGTAATTCACTGTCCGTATTTTCATCAAAACAAAGACAAAATTTGATTTTACTATGGAATGACACCAGATAATTTTGTCACATAGTAAAACCGAAATTGTTAATGGAGTCACTATAGACCAGGCAAGTGAAAAAACAGGGTCATGTTTGTACGATCAGTAGGACTTCATTGTTCCAGCTTCTCCACGGCCCCCCCCAAATAAAAGCTGTTGAGACTGAAAGCTTCTTCAAGTCTTCCAGAGCACTGGAATATAACAAGATCTCATCTTTTTTTAACAATTGATTCCCTTGTCTTGTAGGTTTTTCTTGCTGAGAAAACACCTGTTCTTTCTCCGAAGTCCATGAGTAACTGTGATTGAAACTATTGTTTCGTTGTACCTGTTCTGTGCACCTACTGTCAGCAGAGGAAAGGTAACTTTCTGTGTGAACCAAGCTGAGTTACCTTGTGAGCACAGAGGGATGTCGCAGACCTCATGGCGCACCTCAGGACTGGTAGTGAAACACCACGGCCCGCCCTCTTCCCCTCGGGGGTTTCGACAGTAGTTTTCCCGCAGGTCTTTACCCCGATAGCTCGAAGGCAAAAAGCTAGTTTTAAAATGACAATCATTACAGTATAAGAGCATGCAAACTTTGGCGTTAATCATACTATTTTTCACAAACAATTAGAAAAATAATCACATTTCTTCTTTCCTCTCCCTCCACCCTGCCTACACAAATGCACACACCCAAATAGCCATCCATACACAAATACACATCTTCAGTCAGTATTACTCAATCACTGCCCTAAATCTGGGACAATTTGTCTAGCCCATAGCTTGCAAGTTTCATTCCCATCCTTTGGGCATCCAGAGCCAACTATGTGCTGCAGAGCCAGAGGCAGCAGCACACTCACCACTAGCCCTTGCTCTCTCTCTTTCCTGAGTTCATAACTTTCCACACAATGTTGGAAGGTCCACAGACAAAGGGGAAAAACATATTGGGTGCATAGGGGAAAAACATATTGGATGCATAAGGGAAAAACTCACTGGATCCATAGCTATGTCAGATCTGTCATCCCTGCTCACATTTTGCACTTTCAGCATTCCCATCTGGGCTGAACATGCATCTACTACATAGAGCCCACAAGTAGAGAAACCTCATCACATCCTCAGTCAGTCAGCAGCCAGAACTGAGCATGAGGAGAATGTGAGTGTGACCAAGCAGTGTGACACACTGTGCTGAGAGGCTTCCACTTCCCAAAACCACAGATTGCTTTGCATTTCAGCATCAGAAATTTCCTCAGATCCCACTTTAGCTGTCTCGTTTCATATTCTGCCACAAGCTATGCTGTTGTCACCTTAGTGTCTGCTACTTATAGACCCACTAATCATTGCTATTATACAAATGAGGTAATTTAAACAGCAACCTAGCTGACATAAACTCTACTCTCCATTCCACCATATTTTCTGCTTTTGCTGTAAGGGACTATTAAATAACAATACCCCTCAGATTTTTTTTCCTAAAACTAGGGGTTCTCAGGCCAATGCTAAGCATTTTGTTTTTCTTTAGTGATTTAAGAGAAATTATAATGATATTATAATTTTTGCCTAACACACATTTTCTGTGTGCAACTTTACTGTTTATGCTCACTCCAATAAGTATTAACTCTCCAGGGTCAAGGGTTTGTTGTTCTCATACATCTGTAAACTCATATGCTTAACTCACTCATGTACAAATAAAACAAGAGGGATAAATATAGGTGTGTATATATACACATCTTTATAGAAAAAAAGTAACACTAGTTATATTTCTGCACAAGCTAAGGAATCAGTAACCCCATAGTAAAGCGCCCAACCCCAGAGCTGGTTCTGCTCAATGCCACTGCAAAGGCTGATGCCAGCACTCAGGCTTCACGTTGCAGACAAACCCAGTGGCACTTCACAGCCAGTTTCATTGTAGTGATACTTAAATAGCACCTAAACCTCTGTAGTTAAAAAAACACATTAAATTCAGAGTTATATTCAATTCAGTGATTTTTTTTCTTAATTGAAAATCTTGACAGAATACATAAGGAATCAGACAAAATTTGTAATTAACAAATTAACAAATTGATTTTGAACTTTCTAAGATTTTTTCCTTCTTCAGTATATTTAAAATCTGATGGAAATATCAAAAGTAAAATGTATATTTTATTCTGAAAAGGCCTAATACTTTATTCTGGGTAGTTGTTGTTTGCTTGTTTGTTCTGTCAGGTTGGGTTTTTTTTTACTTTGTCTTAGTTTGGGTCTTTCTACTCACCAAGGGCATTCAAATATATCCATATTCTAGAGGATAAAAAAAATCATCTAACTTCTTTTAGAAGACTGTAGATACTTGCAGCTTAGGAAACTAAACTAAGCACTTGGGACAGTCTTTATGCAGAGACACTGGTTTGATTCACATACAAAAGAAAAAGAGAGATTTATGGTTCCTGCTGTCCTTGATAAATTCTATGTTAGAAATGAATACATTAAAAATATATAAAACAGAGAGAGAGAAATAATGAGAAAATTCTGACATGTGACATTTTAATCTTGTTATATTCCTGTTAATGAAATCTTTGAATTAGTTGAAGTGGAAAATACCTCTGTTAATCCCATTGTGGTTCTAGTCAAGGCAATGTGGAAGCACTATTTAAAAGTGGTTTTGGTTTTTTTTTAATTTTAGGTGCTTAAAGAGAATAACTTTTATGTCATTGCTGTTGCCTATAAAGTTGTTACTTCTGTTTTTTCTCTGTAGTCTTGTACTATAAATCTCTCGATTTTTTTAGCTAAAGACAGACCTGGACAAACTTTTCTGATGGGACACTGCAACCTTTGTATCGACTAATGTGGTATGTCAGTGTACATTAGATCATTTTATTTAATTTTCCCACTGGAAATTTTTTCTGCTCAGATATTATGGCCATTACGGACAGAGAAAAGCATTTCAAATTATGTCAGATATGCTGTCAAAACACTATAAAAATATCTAAATGAATAGCAGTAGAAATTCAAGATAGGAAGTGGGTCAGATATACAGAAGGCTTCAACAGGTACAGAAGTAACACTTTCCTCAAGGGAGGAAAAGATGAGTTGTAAGGACCCACCCAGAACCAGAAGACAGAATCACTCCTAAAACTGTACGCTGATTTAGTTCATCTGCATTAGGTAAGGAAAAAAAGGAAAAAGCCAAAAGTTGAAGCCAATAAGAGTAATGGTAAAAACAGATTCAATCACAGTAAAAGTCATAGAAACTAGCAAAAAGACTTTGAAGTACTGGTCTATGCTTCAACAATTTATATTTGAACTCTTTCTGTATTGGTTTTATGCATTTGTATAAAAAAACTCTTAAGAGAAAAAAAAATCTTGTAATCTGTACTAGGATGGAGATGAAAATAAAAAAAAACTTGGTTTCAGGTGGGAGTCTCCAGGTTCTCCTAGAATACAAAGAATTAAAAATATTATTTGTTAAATTCAAGTACAAGTTTAAAATCTGAAGTTATTTTAGTTCTTTCTAGAAAGATCATGAAAAAAATAGTGAAGCATATTTCTTCCTTGAATATGAAAAAAGGGGTTTTTTTCTAATGACACTTTGTGATAATCAGATGTTGAGTAAAACTGACCTAAAATCTAAGCCTTTCATACTAATAAGTTCCAAACACACCACTACTGTCTGCTTCTTCCCATCTTCTTCATGTCTCTGATGGTGAAATCATATTTTCTGATGTTGAAAAACAAAATTAGCATGCAGCCACCTCATTTATCCAGTGACCTTTCAAAAATTAAACTTATTGCACAAGGCAGGAGAAAAGTCATTCTCATAAAATTCATCACAGTAGAGTGGCTGTCCAAATGTATTAGATAAAGTTGTGTACATTGTCTATTAAAATTCAATTTGGTGATAATACATACTACCCAGATTCCTTTTCTTTCAAGTATGCATTACATAGAACAAATGTTTATTCCTTTTGAAGCTATAATTATTGATTTTATTTTTTCACTTCTGAAAGGTTAAATTTCATACTTCAAGGTGTTGAGCCTCAAGAGGTTATTGCTGTGGGAGGTGATTGTACTTTCCATACGGTCACAATTAGGAGTGGGTCTGACCCCACAATGAAAATCAGATAAACTACCACCTCTATTGTAAGCAGCCGAGTCCAGTCAAGTCCAAGCCTGAGGCTCAGCTTTGTAACACATCATAAGAGAAGAGAAACGAAGTATCCTTTCCCTTTTATTGTTGTTCCAAGATTTCATCTTGCACACTGGATAGATTTGGTCAGGACAGGAATGAGCAGTGCACAGTCCAGTTCCTCACTAGCTATCTCCAGCTTAGCTATTCCTCAACAGGGAATTTATGGTGAGAGGACACGTTAGTTTTGGCTCCTAAGGGCTTATGATCTAAATGGCTAAAGGAAATACATAAAGGTTCAAAGAGAAATTATCAAAGAGTAGAGCAGTACTTCATAATCCATTTGCTAGTTTCCAACAACATTTGCTGCAGTTGAATCTGGTTTTACCATTACTGTTACTGGCTTCAGGCTTTGGCTTTCTTCTGTTTTTCCTTAGTCAATATGGTTAACTAAGTTTACTTTCAAGGTGTACGCATGGCTTCAGATTCTCACTATAACCTGTCTTAAACTCAAAAGTTAAGTCTCATACCTGCTGCATCAGCCTTAAGTTATTGCTTGTATGATCAGAAGGAAAGGATTTCAATAACCTGTTTGTTCCCTTCCATGTTTTTGTTGCCTGGTCTAAGTGTTATATAGAGTTTAATAAATTCTACAAAAATAGAGAATCGGTAGTAAGTATGCAAAATATAATAACAATAATTACATACTGATCAAAAAAGGGGGGTAATATCTAATAAACCTTGCTTCCTAACAGTATATTTTTAAGAATTATGAGATGATTACAAAACAGTGATAAACTCCCAGGCTGAAGTTACACAGATGTTTTGTTTCTGCCAGTAGCTAAGAGATCAAAAGGGTATAAATAGCTAAAAGAACTCACACAGGAAAGGAAGGGATTCAGACACACAGACTGGCATTAGGAAGGACATTTCTGGAAAAAAGCCCAAGAAGGTAAGGATTTTCTGGAATCTGGAGAATAGCATCTCTTGGGTAAAGGCAAGAATACACCTAAAATATTTTGTTGTCTAAGGTCAGTATTCCCATAAATGTTTTATCTCTTAATAAGTCAAACCATGCTTTATGGAAGCTGTCTTAGCACTATTCCCATTGTCGCTGCTCCTGAACTCTTACCTGTGCTCATGGGGGATCATTGAATTCCAAGCCTGACACTGGATACCACTTTTGGTAACAGATATTGTTCCTTTGTAGTCTGCTCCTTTTCCAATGATACAATTCCTGACATAGTCTATTGAAAGAAAAGAGAATACTTAATTATTCAAAATACTGTTTAATTGTCCACATATATTCCTGTCTCTCTTTTAACATATTGAACACTAAATTCCTGAAGAAAGCTACTGAAAATATTTCCAAAGAAGAGACTGACCAGAAGTACATGTCTGAGGACTTAAATTCCTCTCTTATTAATTAGGTAAATAGAAGCAACATTAAGTCAATAAAAGTAACTCATGAAACAGAGCTTTTAAGTAGCAAGCTGAAATAATAATTCAGACTAGTACATACAACGGTAGTCTAATATTTAGGTTGGAAAACTGAGCAAAAGAAAGTATATAGATGCAGTTGCACAACAGTAAAAAAGAAGTGCTGCTGCATCTTACAGTTTGTAAATAAAACTTGTACCATGAATAAACCCATCAGATGCAGCCTTCAGAATGCATAAGGCTGTCTTATGCCCAGAATGCTCCTACAGCCAAAAAAGTCGCCTACTGACCTCAGATTCTCCCCCTCTTTGTGGCTGGAAAAACAAAATCAGTAAATAAATCAGTTACCCTTCTTCTCATACAGATCAAACGCATGGTCTTGCTTCTTTCTCACACCATTTGTCAAACTGTTGAAGGACAACCAATGGCACCGTTTTGTAACTCTGTCATAAGCAAAGGCCCTGCAAAGAAAATCTGGATGAGAAAAAAAATACTCTGTGTGGTTTATAACAATGACACATGGAGTGCCAAGGACCATGCAATGACATCAGAATTATTTTTATTGGGAAAGTCAGAGAAACAGCCCAAATTACTATTTAAACCCACAACTGTGCTGACAAGAACAAAGAAACAAAGGAATATAATTGATGTGAATATTACATTAAATATCGTCTTGGTTGTTCACACTAATCTGAGTAGCCTTGTCATTAAAGACCTTAATTTTAAAGTGAAATAAAGGTTACTGAGACAGTATTTATGTCCTCAGTTTTGCTTTCTGAGGGAAAAAAATAAAGGAAGACTAAAACATCCTTTTTGTTGTGCTTAAAATATTCCTCTGAAATAGTTAAGTATCTCACACAGATGTCTTCAGGAAAACTCAAGCACAAGGTGTCTGTTTCTTGTCTAGAAAAGCAGAGTTGTTTAAAAAACAAAATTATTTTTATTTTTATGAATAATCCAAACTGTGATAGTGTACCTACAGCTTGTCCTTGATTTACTTTGTTTTCTTTTTTTCTCTTATTTTTAACTGCTTTCAAGGATAGAGTACAACATGTGCCAACTTGAGTGGATTTTTGGAGAGAAAGACAAACAGAAACCAGAAGAGTAAAAAAAATATTTGAAATGAAATGTGGTAGTAAGAGAAACAGTTATTCCAACAGAAAAAAAAAAGTGGAAGAAAGAAAGAAGCAAACAAACAAGCAAAATCCCCACTGAGAATCTTTTTACCCTTAATTTCTCATTAGAATTAAAGGACATATCACTGTTGTCTCTAGCCTAACACAAAATCTAGATTTTGGTCTGTCATCCTGAACCTTCTGAGATATATTATGACCTGAGAAGTCATTTTAACACTACCTGATAACTTCCAAAAGAAAACATAGCTTTCCTACACTTAATCTGTACTTTGGCTGTGCCATATCCCTGAGCATCACATCCCCCAAATTAAAGCTCCTTGGTCTTCATTTAATTCCCCTCTCAATATCCAAGTTTTTCTATGTGAGATCTTGCTGGCTTCAGTTAAAAATATTACAAGATCCTATCCAACCTCCCCACTCTTCTCCCTTTCAAACATCCTCTTCATTATCGTTTCCATCACCAAACAGATTTTTCATCCAACTGCTCTCTCTACTCTGTTGACTCCAAATGTTTCCAACCTGCTAACCTTCATCCTTCTGCCCTTGTTCAGCCTTCTGTTCTCTCCTGGCTAGTTTTCAAATATGAGCATATCCAAGTGCCTCTAACTCCATCTTCACAAAAATATCCTTGACCTTTCCTGTTTTTCCAATTATATTCTCCTTTACTCTCCTCCCTCCTAAAGTGGGAATGCAGAATGCACTGTTTACAAACATTTCTTTTGATTTTTTTTCCTTTCAGTTGTCTTTTGGTTTCCTTCCAGCTTGGCTTCAGTCACTTCTGCACATAAAAGTTTCTAACTATCTTTTCTTGGACTCAAATCTGGAGGGTTTTTAACTTCCAAAGTCAACAAATTTAAGCAAATTCTTGGGCTTTCTTCTACTGATACTGCCGATCACAACAATTTTTGTTATTGCTATTTGTACTGGGATTGTTGGTAGATTTTCCGATCAGATATTGTAATCCTGTGGTCTACACTGGAATCCCTTTCTGTGTAAATACAAAGACACTCCAGATATTAAGTGGCTAACAAAAGAAAACACAGGCACAGCTTTGTAGGCATGGAAGTGTCATGTCTGCAAAAGTAATCTGCATAGCAAACAAAATAGTAACTATATTATCTTTTTCTCATACACAAGAAATATAGTGGGAAAAACTTAAAGGATGCCTTAAAGAAAACAGTGGGAATAATGGTCTGGAAATTGTAGTGACATAAAAGAACAAAAACAGTTTAGCAGCAGATTAACAAATCTGGTAGGGAAGGCAGAATATTATGCCCAAGGAGTTATGAAGTCAAAAAGACAAGGTAGGTGAAAGGATGGGTTATTTTGATGGGGGTGGGGGGGGTATAGAACTAGTGTTATGAAGAACAAACAAGTCTAGATAATAACCTTGTAACTGTTGGAAATGATCAAAGTCTGTGAAGGCATGATAGACAGTGAAAAGAGGAAATGTCCATTCTGAGAAGCTCCAACAAAAATGTGTCAGAGTTAAAACCAGCAAGAATCGAAGACTATCAGTTCTAACACTCAGAATTTACTTGCAAGTGATATAGAAGCTTATCACAAATGAGTCAAAAGTTGTCCTTATTTTTTTTTCCAGAAAATAAGGAGTGGCTGATCTTTTATAAGCCTGTACTGCCTGCAATCTGCTAATTTGCCACTTCCTGGAAGAAAATCAACCCATCTCTCCTGCTTGTGTATGCCACGAGGCACCGTCCCAGGGGCTCCTGCTCCCAGTGTTATCATCACAATTTTGTTACAAAGTATTTCTATTTCATTTGTTCTTATTACTTAAATAAATTGAGTTTCCATCTATAAAATAAAACATCAGTGCTGAGACACAAGAAATGGAGAACTACTGTATGGATATGGAGCATCAGAATTAAGTAATAAAAATGTCAATAAACAAAGACAAATCTAAATATTTCATCCCAAGTATTTAAAATGCCATTTCATATTATTTCTTCTCTTATTTTAGAATGCTCCCACAGCAACCAGTAAATTAATTAGTTTTGATTTAAGCTGTAAACAAATTTCACCTTGTAGTAAGCATATGCTGGTAGAAAATTAAAGACAGAGGATCCTAGGAATAAAAGGGAAGAATTAATTATCACTAACGCCTTTAAAAGGGAACATATGTCAAATATGTGTTTACAGTAGCATCAAAGAACTATGCATGCAACAACAGAACTTCTCTGGGGCCAAATGGGAAACCGCAAGGACATTCCCAGATAAAGAGAATCCCTCTTGCTCTTCTGCATATCAGTAGAATAGGTAAGACCTAATTACCCACACTTTTCATAGAATCATAGAATAACCATGTTGGAAGAGACTCACCAGATCATCAAGTCCAACCATTCCTATCAAACACTAAACCATGTCCCTCAGCACCCTGGCCACCCGTGCCTTAAACACCTCCAAGGAAGGTAAATCAACTACCTCCCTGGGTAGCCTGTTCCAATGCCCAATGACCCTTTCTGTGAAAAACTTCTTCCTAATGTCTAGCCTAAATCTCCCCTGGAGGAGCCTGAGGCCATTCCCTCTTGTCCTGTCCCCTGTCACTTGGGAGAAGAGGCCAGCTCCCTCTTCTCTACAACCTCCCCTCAGGTAGTTATAGAGAGCAATGAGGTCTCCTCTCAGCCTCCTCTTCTCCAGGCTAAACAACCCCAGCTCTTTCAGACGTTCCTCATAAGGCCTTTTTGTTGTTAATCCTCCTTGCTAAAAAGAAGTGTAGGGGAAAATTGGAAATTCAGAGCACGAGTAGACAGATTTGCAATTCTTTTTCATCTTCAGTGCAAAAGTTACATGACTGATTGTAATTCTGCTTTCTATGAGTAGGATTCTTCCAAGCTCTGCTCTCAAAGTCCCTCATGGCTCCTCTGTGTTGCTTTATTGACTGATTACAGCAGAGAGAATTTACCCCTTAATGAATCCATCAGACACTGTCCCAATAGAAAAAGAAATTCTTTGCAAATGAGGTAGTTTTAAAAATTCAGAAAGATTCTAGATTATTATTCATGTAAAATATAATCTATAAATATATTAACCTACTTATTTTTTTAGGACAGAAAACATGCCAGTCAGAGCAGCTACAACTAACTTGAGAATATTTTCCTACACAGATATGGGAATACAGAATTGTTGTTTGCTTGGCAACTGTTAGACTTAGTTTTATAATACTCCTCACTGCTAATTATCAGAATCCAAGGATCTCTTGAATACAACCTGATCCACTTGGCAATGATACCAGTAGAAACTCTGCCAACAGGAAAAGGAGTGGTTTGTACCATGTGAAAAATATTAGTGCCTGGAAATTTTTTTCTAACAGAAATAAGTAAGATATGCTCATTGTTTATGTATATAAATAGTCAAAGTACAAAACAGTGCAAAATAAATTGTGCAGCACTGGATTTAAAGGCTTAAAGGAGGATTAAGTTACAGTCGAGGACCTCTTCTAGCAAGGAAGAGATTTAGTTATCACATTCAGTCTAGCTTTCATATGTACTGATTGTAAAAAAAAAAAAATGTTTCAAGGTCAGGGTCACATTTAGCCCAGTACTCACCAGTACAGAAGCCATCCATTCTCTCCAAGACTGCATTTATGTCCTTTCATTTATTGCTAACAATCTAGACTAAGAGAGGCCAGGGGGATAATTTTAAATCAAATACATGGGAAAAAATAGTAGTGATTTGTTCCAAAAAATAGTAGAGAATATGTATAAGGCAGACAAGCAATCAGCTACATGATGTGTTTCTAAGAGACAGCAGATGCTGAAGAATAGTTATGGTATACTTGTAATGACTGCGCAGCCCAGAAGGTTTGATTTCATTGTATCAGATTTGTAGTACTTGCCAGTGAACTTCAGCAGTGCATGTGTCTGTGCTCCATGTGTGTGGCTCCCACTGATGGGAGTGGGGGTAATGTGCAAAGAACGAAAAGAGAATACGGTCTGAAGTGGTGCTGAAATACTGCAGCTGTGATGTGTGACAATAACCATTTTATAAAAAACATAAAAATCTCAGAAATGTTCACCGAACACTACAGTGCAGCAAGTCATCCACATCTTAATGTAAGTACATTTTTTCAGCTATGTTATGGAAAAGATTACAGGCTGGACAAGGTAAGAAGACAGCACAACTCAGATAAAGCTTCAGAAGAGACTGACACTCTCTGGACAGGTAGCATAAGATCATGAAAATGAAAAAGCACATTTTTTAGCATCCTCAGTACAGGCTGCCACTGATGACAATTATAGAGATACCTTTGGTCATGGGGTGTTATATAGGTTCCATTAGCAAAATCCCCAAATAAAATAATAGATACACATAACTTACTTGCAAGTGAATGAAAGGCCTTTGTTCCTACTGCACCTCTTGGCACATTGCTCAGTGGTATTTAACAGCTTGGTTTTTACTTCCAGTGTTTTGTTTACTTTAATGAGCATCAACTCTCCTGTTTTTTTGAAATCATGAAGAGGATTTCTCCTTTTTCCTTTACCCTCTAAGAAAGAAGCAAAGAAAAAGAAGAACAAAAAACACTGTAAAGAAGAGTATTGAGTTAAAAGTTGGTATTAGATATAAATAGCTTGTATCAGGAATTATAGAAACAATGCATAGAGAAATATGCAAAAATAAAGTGCGAGTAGATGCATGAAAATTGTTTTAGATTGTGATCTACATTCTTAAAAACAGGAATGATAGGAATTATAGCAAAATTAATTTGCAATAAAGACTTGCATAATGCTAGAAAGGTTAAGAGGAAATCTTTTCAGAAACCCAAAATATTCCTGATAATAATAATCTGTGATCTTATAAATATTTCCATTAAAAACATAAGTGAAAAGATAAAAGTCTTTTTGGATCAACAACATGTAATTACAATTAGAAGAAAAAGGATATAAATGTCATAGAGAAATGCAACCTGAATGTGATAAACTGTTCTTTGAGCAGCAAACTTTTTTCACAAATTGTGGAAAACAGTGGAGCCTGATAGTGACAGGAAATAATAAACTGTCCTCCCTCTACTCCAATGAAGACTCAATGTAAGTGTTATGTCCAGTTTAGTTGTGACTGAATTACAGTTATTGTCATTCTACGGAAAAGACAAGGGGAGGCAGAGATCACAGTATAGAAATTCTGCATTATTGCAAACATTTATGCAAAAAATGAATGCATTCATCTACTTTCCATGTCTTTGTTGAAAGACCCAAAGGAAGGGGTATAAAATGGAACAGGGAATGTTGGCTGAAGTGCAAGAGGAAAAGTGGGTCATTTTTGCATGAAAACCTCACAATTTTTACAGTAGGCATGGGTTTTGGTTGGTTTTTCTTTTTTTTGTTGTTGTTTATTTTTCCTTAGAAACCAGTCTGCCAGTGTAGACTTTTCCATAGTCAGTGAAGGCAGATGCATAGTTCTGATGAGTGACAGATGAGTAACAGGACAGCTTGCCTTTGGATCTATGTCTCCTATTTCATTCAGTCATCCCAAATGATCTTTTGGGATTAGACTGCTAACCAGATAAGGTTAGGTAAATTAATCCTTACTTAATTTACAAAATAGGTAATAGTATTATTCTTNGAATGGTTGGACTCAATGATCTGGTGGGTCTTTTCCAATCTGGTGATTCTATGATTCTTTCCATATAACTGTTTTCACAGCTGTTTTTCAGTTTTTCTCTACAGAATCTGAAACAACGTGAATGTTCAGCATCAATTTATTAAATTTTGCCAGCCTTTCAAATATATGAGACCTCAGCCAAGTACTCAGTTATCTTGAATAGATAATTCCTCATGCAAGTGCAGAGTGCAGTTAGGTCAGTCAAATTTTGCTTGGTGCACTCTGTGCAGAAAATCAAAGTAGACTATCTCTGCCACAATGTCTCTATAAAATAATCTTTACCCCATCCTACTCTACTTCCTTTTGATCTACTGAAGCTGAAATGTGCTATTGACCTGTACCTAATAGCTCACAATTTTAGTTCAAATAAAAAACATTTTTCAGAAAATAAGAATTTATTTACCTCCAGATCCATGTTTTCATTCTATGAAGAAGCTTTTGATGAAAGATCAAATGTTAATAGCTTTTGTGCTGTGTTAGGGACTAACATCAACTCTCTTAAGCATTTTCAGATCTTGTGTTTGTGCAGTGCACATGCACCCAAAATGAATCATTGTGTTTAGGGAACATGCTGTGATATCACTCTTGCCCTAAGTATCAGCACTCAGTTACTGCAAACCATTGTGTCTACACTGAAGCTGCTTCATTTTTTGATGTACCTGTGACAGAGCCAAAATGCTGCAAAAAAATATTGCATTCACTCTTTCAGAGAACCACAGAAAAACAAGTCTTCTATAAATCTTTTATGGTAAATTTCTCAATCTATTATCTTAAAACACATATTTGTTATTTCTTTGTTATGTTAGGCAAGACTTTTATGCCAAATGGAGCTAAGAATCTGTACAGAAATATCAAATTATTTTCTTTTAGTTCCTGATGTTAATATTTCCCATCTACTGATAAGTATCATTATCTTAATTCCTGATGATAAAATCTTCTTAAACTCACCGGCTAGCATGCAAGAATATGATTTAAATAATGAAGAAATTCTGTTCTGCCTGAAAAACACAATTCACAGTTCTGGTTTTTTTTTCTTCTGTTCTTAGCAGTTGTCCAAAGAGGATTATGGGTTTGATCTTGCATTTAGCAATTCATGGCAGCCTGATTTACTTCAGCTTTCAAACAACAACATTCTATGACTTCCCTATAATCCAAAAGGCAAAGGGCCAAATACATCTGTGGTGTGACTGTTAGAAGCATCAGAATAATGCAAAGCATTACTTTTACAACTCTAACAGTAAAATAAATACAAATAATTGAGCCTTTTTACCTCAAATTAGGTGCTTTTATTATTAAAATCTTAAATGAAATAGTGCCCTAGAAATATTCTACATTAGAGGCTGTCATGCAATATGATGTTAACTAATGTTCCAAATTTGTGATTGTCATTCATTTTAGTTTCCTATTCTTTGATTAATCAGGACTTTTGGTTATTTTATGGGCTGTGTCCTCCAATGTTTCTTGTAGTTGAATGTCATATTACTAAGGAAGTCTGACATTCCACTTAAATCTGAAAATAATAGCAGCTGATTCAAACACGAAAGAATCCAGTCAAATATGAATCAACATTTTTTCCTTCAACAGAAACAACCACTAACTAAAAATATTTCTTTGGTCAAGTTAAGAAATCCTTTAAAAAAGGTGAGAGTGGTGCCTCTTTCTATTTCTTAACATGACAGCAACCTTGGTTGAACAGAAAAAAAGAAGAGGTCAAGACACACCCAATGAACTAGAAACTACCACATTTGCTCTAATAGGAAGCAACATTGGATGAGTAAGTACTCCATACTCTCATTTACAATTTCTGTAGTCACCCTATTAGAGCACTTCCATTTTCATAAAACACTTCAAATATTTACTGAAGAAATAAGGTTCCTCACAGTGAAAGACATATACCTGTGAGCTACGAGAACCCGCCTTTGGGTTCTCGTATCACCTTTTTCATAAGAGGTTGCTGTACAGTCTTCTCAGACGTGAAGCATTAACTGAGATGGCTTAAACTACCAAGCATTTGGGAAAAAAGGTTTCCAACAAAACCTTATCTTGGAGATGTTAGAGTCAATGCCAAATCAACAATCAGAGACAAAGAAAATTATCATTCTGCAGCATTTTGGTGACAAAACTCACCAGGAATTTGCAGTATCTGGATTCTAGAATTTACTTAACTGCAATTTTAATTACATTTATATGGTCATATAATATAACAGTAAGTACTGGGAATAATGGACACTAAAATATACTGTATCATAGAAATTAAGACTCCTTCTTGATTAACAAGATATAAGTTTAAATCAGCAAAGGTGTTTTATTTTGATGTCTCACACTCTCCAGATATGTTCTAACCATTGGGCTTATGGGAAAATGGCAGTAAGGTAACTTCCTTTTTCTCTTCTGGCCCTGTGTCCCACACTGAAAAGGGCTCCCATAGCAGCCCACACTCCATCCTGAAGCTACCGTATTATGTTATATAATCTCAATTAAAAAATCACATCTTGCAGCAAACACTGTTCTATATGGGAGTCCAATTCAGTATAGATTTAGTTTCAGACCATTTAGACTCACATACCTAAGCAAGTCAGGTTTCAGACTCTGAAGTCTTACCCTGACCATAAAAAGGTGTACATTAGCTGTTTAGTACTAAAAAACTAATATAGCCAATACTATACCATTGTTGTGGTCGCAAAAATAACATACAGTACATCAACAAGCCTAGAGATCATCTTTGGCAATTATATGAGACCAAAACATTACTTGTATTGCCTACAGCAAAATTTTACAATGAAGTCATCTGACTTTGTCTACTTCATCAGTAACCCCTTTCTCCTTTTTTACCAGTCCAGCTTTTTCCAATTCAGATGTACATTTAGGCTTAGGCGTTACAGTATTACAGAGTACAACTGGAGCATACTGGCTGTCTCCCCTAGAAAAATCTCCACTTTTGTGGTCCTGACAAAGACTCTACAAAGCTTTTATTAAACAGTTGAGTTATGATGCATTAGGCATGTCAGCTTCCAGGGTTTCCAAGTTTCACTGTAGTCTCCATGATAAGTAGTGCTTTCTTAAAGAAATCACAGAATCACCGGGTTGGAAGAGACCCATCAGATCATCGAGTCCAACCATTCCCACCAAACCCTAAACCATGTCCCTCAGGACCCCGTCTACTCGTGCCTTAAACATCCCCAGGGAAGGCGAATCAACCACCTCCCTGGGCAGCATATTCCAATGCCTAATGAAATGTATCATAAAGGCTTGTGATAATATCTGAAAGTTCATTCCTTTCATTTCTTTCTAATTTTCCAGTGCACTCTATTATACAGAACAACCACGCCAAAACTTAACTCCACATTATCCAAATGAGAAGGGAAATAAATTAAAGGCTTTTACTTAGATTAAGATTTGTAATGAAAACTTAATGATTTTGTATGGAGTTTTCTTTTCTCACTCTGTTTACAGATGCAGAAGTAGAGCAATTTATTAAGTAGCTTTTTGCTTTGTGTGCTAAACTTTCAACTGTCTGAAGTAATGATTTTTTTATTATTAACATAGTTACTAATGAATGTAAGTTAGATACAGGTCTTCATGCCATGGGTGGAAAAAAAATCCCTTCTATAATATTCATTTTTGAAAAACAACATGGGCAGTTGCATAACAGCACAGCTGTTCATCGTGCTTGTTAGATGTCAAGAGAGAAACCAGATCTTTCAAAAAAAGTCAAGAAAAGGAAGATACCTAAATTCCTTGGGCTGGAAGATGCTGTCAGAGGACTGCAGGAATCAAGTGCTGTCCTTCCAAATAGTGCAATGGAATGCAAAATAAGATGGCATTGGGGAGAAAAACTGAAAGAGAATTTGCCCACACACTGTGTAGGAAACTCAGAGAAGCTGAAGATTCAAAATATATTCCAGTAAAGAATAATGGTCATATACAATGTTGCAATTATTTCAGAAATATAGAAGAGACATAGCCCCTTTCTTTACTATCAAGTGGAATTTTAGATTTTTTAATATTTTGCATCATGTTTTTAAAGAAATGAAGTCACTTCACCATGAGCAGCTGACAGATGGAGTAATTAGAGATTGAATTATTTCTGTTATAACTGATAACCAGGTCAGAATGTCAAAATGAGGTTAGCTATTAACTTAATTTTGCAAACAATCATCACTGCAAGCCAAAGAAAACTGGATTCCCCCAATGAGCTAGAAAAATTATATGATGGCTGAATTTCATGTGGCTTGAAACTTAGGGAAAATGTAGGGAAACACAGTTCAACACAATAAATCTAGCAAACATTTTATCAGTGAACAGCATACTCAACAAAAATTGCATGGTAACACCCAAGCAGAGATATTCATAAGCATGTATCTGAATGAATTAAAAAGAAACAAGCAAATGTTAGATCTCAATAAAATGTACAAAGCAAGAATCTGCAAAACTATGGATTAACACAGTGTGAGACAATGTTTTTCATAAAAGATATCAAAGCCAAGTGTTTATCTCATTGACAATTTAATATGAAAATAAAACCTAAGGTATGCCTAATTATACATATAAAATTGCTTCAGATAAAGCTAGTTTAAGAAGAAAAATCAAGGAGTCTGAAATAAACCAACAATTCTCAGCATACTGGGATTGAAGAACAGTATTTAAACATAGTGATCTGTTTAACTTGCTTATAGAGCATTGTTCAAGGGATATTTTTAATTAAATTCAATAACATATTTCCAAAACAATGCTTTTCAAAGGATGTTAAAAATCAAGGGTAAAGTGCAAATCAGTGCAGGCCCCAATATGACAGCGTAAATATACTGGCATCGCTAAGAAAAAAAAAAAAAAAAAGAAAAAAACCACCACAAATTTGACCAGATGGTGAAAATAGATGTTACTAAATGATTTCGGACACCACACGCTTAAGTTAAGAGTATGGTGACAGCAATAAAAGAAAACAAGTTAAAGGTGAAAGTTGATACTAAGATCGTTAACAGAGTCATCAAAGTATTGTTATCTATGAGAATAGTTAGTAAGCACTTTTTAAACAAAAATATTCAAGGCAGTTTTCTCTGGCAAAGCAAGACCTAACAAAGTCACTTTGGTAAAAATGATCATCACTCATTACTTTTAACTTACTTTTAACTTACTTTCATTTACTTTGACTTCTCCTTATGCCTGTTTCAGTATCAGAAATGTCCAGATTCCTGGTTAGAATGCAAAAAAGTGAACACCTTTTCCAAATGACTTCTCATTTGGAAAAAA
>WAAB01021672.1:47254-80057 GCA_013389865.1 Piaya cayana | reverse complement strand
TTCTATGATTCTATGATATCATTCACATGGAACAGAGCCACTGGGGGTGGAGCCCGGAGAACTCTGGAGCTACACAAGTTTCTGCCTGCCAGCCATCTGCCTGTGTGCCCTTCTCTGCAGAAGCTTTTGTCAGCCTGACACGCAGCCAGTGGGGACACGAGTGCAGGCAGCTGCCGGCACCCTCCACAGCTCTGCGAAGGTTTGGAAACTTGGTAAGTGTGTTTGAGACTTGACAGCCAAAGGAGAGAAAAATAGGGAGTGTTTTTTCTTCCCTGGCTGCTCCCGTTGGACAGCTGGTCATTGCTAGCTCCTTTCCCTGGCTCCATCCCCATGGACAGACTAGAGGTGGCAGATGCCTCAGGGCACATGGTCCCTGCCTGCTCCAGGATGCCCAGGTGGCATTTCCTTCAGGACAGGACACTGACTCTTCATCAGCCTTCACAATCCCAAAGCCACATCATCTCACCTTCCATGGAAATGCCCAGACACCAGAAACCTGGCTTCACACTCCCCTTGGACCCTGCACGCAGAGGAAGAAGCCAGGGTCCAGCCAAAGTGCCTAGACCCAAAAACCAACTAAATACCCACAGGACTGGAACAGCTATGCCAGGAATGCTCTGGTGGGCTGCCAGCCAAAAATGCAAATGCCTTTGACAACACTTTTGCTCCTTCCACTGCATATTTTAACTTGGTTCTGCTCTTCAGTAGTCCAAGCATGCTCATCCCTTCTTTGCAGTCCCTATATGCACATCATGGACGCATATGTCCGGTAACCAAAGCGAAAATAAAACAGAGTTGAAGAGCATGTATTGTTCAGGTGAGTAAATGCAAAACAGAGAGCAAGGGAAAAATCATCCCAGCTTTGCTCCTTGCCATGACTATAGGTATGGGACCTTACAGTCCAAGCCTTTGGAGCTTGAGAAAACATAGGATTTGGGGAACTGACTAAAATAGAAGATGATGGCAGAAAACCAACCCTTTAGCTTTGAGGAGTGGGTGCTGATCTCTTCTCCCAAGTGACAAGTGATAGGACAGAGAGAATCATAGAATCATAGAATAACCAGGTTGGAAGAGACCCACCAGATCATCGAGTCCAACCATTCCTATCAAACACTAACCCATGCCCCTCAGCACCTCATCCACCCGTGCCTTAAATACCTCCAGGGAAGGTGACTCNCAGAATGGCCTAAGCTGGGTCAGGGGAGGTTCAGATTGGACATTAGGAAAAAAATTTTCACCAAATCAGTCATCAGGCACTGGCAGAGGCTGCCCAGGGAGGTGGTCGAGTCCCCATCCCTGGAGGTGTTTAAAAGCCTGGTAGATGAGGTACTTAAGGATATGGTTTAGTGGCAGATACGTATGGTTGGACTCTATGATCTCAGAGGTCTTTTCCAACCTGGTGATTCTATGATTCTAGGATCTGAGCTCAAAGCTTGGACCCTGAGTGTCATCAGGAATGATTTTCTCAGGGAATTCACATCAATCCCATCAGAGCACTGCAAAAAAATTGAGCACTTGCTGTACATCTCACCCAGCACTGAAGGAGAAGATACCACTTAAGGCAATGTGAGACGTGGGGATTAATACCTCAATCTGCCTCCATCCTAACAGAATATTCGCCCTACGAGAGAACAGCACAGTCCCACTGCTTTAACTCCCACCTGACATCCTCCGCTCAAAATTTCCCCTCCAAAAAAATGCTGCATTTCAAAGCGGTTCCTCCTGCAGCGTCTCTATCCAATATCAAGCTCCGATACCGTTTAACGACCCCTCCCTTTTCTTGACATGAGTTTAAACTGCTCTGCCAAATCAAGCAAACCCACTGCCCAGCACACGTTACTTCTCATCTTTCCCTCCTCTCCCCTCAATCACTGCCACCACTGTCCCTCAAAGGGAGCGAGTACAAATAATTCAGCCTCTGCCGCTCGGACTGGTTTTAATCAAAGGATTTGCTGGGTTTCTACCACGTGGGACACCTCATTAACAACTTCTCACCTTTAAGAAGGAAAAATAAGTGCCGCTGCCCATTTCAGCATTGCTGCTGGTGCCCGGGGTTTTGCACAGGCGTCCCCTCCCAGTACAAGTTTTATTTTGGTGGGGAATAAAACAACAACAAGATTAAAAAAACCCAAAAAACCCAGCATTGCTGGGCTGAAAGGGCTTACAGATCAGCAGGAGAATATTCATCAGAAAGGAGATTAGAGCCTAATGAAATTTGTCTTTGTGTGTGTGTCTGTTTCTCTTTTTTTTTTCCTTTTTTTTTTGGAGGGGGGGGTGTCTTTGTAAAAAAACAGGCTTATTAAAATGCAGGGAGAGCCCCACACAAAAGACATCGCTTAGGATCCAAAAGCGTGCTGATTAATGCAGGAGGGTTTCGATTCAAATTGGACAGAGCATGCCAGTTTGGGGAGATTTGGGGCATTGTTTGGGGAGAAGAAAGCAAGCCGAGCTGATCGTTTTCTTTTCCACTTTTAATCACAGCTGAAGCAAGCAGGTGCTGCGATTCAGAGCCCACAGCAAAAGGGCAGGAGATGGAGGGGGAAGGGAAACATCACAGGGAAAAAACTCATCTGCGTGGTGGATTTTTTTTTCCTATTTTGGCTTGTTAAATTGCAGCGCGGTGGTGCGGTGCTCAGACTCCTGGAGAAGGGGCTGGAGAAAAAGGGTTATGAGGAGCAGCTGAGGGACCTGGGGTTGTTTAACCTGGAGAAGAGGAGGCTGAGGGCAGACCTTATCACTCTTTACAAAGTTGTGGAGCAGTGGTGGTTGGTCTCTTCTCCCAGGTAAGAAGTGATAGAATGAGAGGAAATGGCCTCAAGCTACACCAGGGGAGATTTAGATTGGACATTAAGAAAAATTTCTGCATTGAAAGGGTTTTCAGGCACTTTAACAGGCTGCCCAGGGAGGTGGTGGAGTCCCCCCATCCCTAGAGGCATTTGAAAGGCAGGTAGATGAAGTGCTTGGCATATGATTTAGTAGTGGACAAGTATGGTTGGAGTCAATGATCTCCAAAGTCTTTTCCAACCAAATGGTTCTATGATCCTATGGGAATGAGAAGATGGCACTATGCACACGTGCTTTAGCACAACTCTTGAGGACAGAGGGACTCCAATGACAAGGGCAGCCCAGGCACATTGTGTGGGTTTGGGGAAAAGGAGGAGAGTAAAGGATTTGCCCCCATCCTAAGAGGGACCTTGGTACACCTCGAAGAAAAAGTTTGCATAGTTGCTCACACTCGGAAAAGCAAACCCTGGGGTGGGCTGTGCAAGTGATTGGGACTCCAGCAGGGGAAAAAAATTGAAAATCTCCCCAAGACACTTTCAATGTTTCCCGTAACTCTCAGCTCAAAGGGGAACACCCACATATACCTTCTGGTTGGGAAACTTGCCCAAGGCTCCTGCTAACAAGTGTTTCTCGAGCGTGACTTGTTTGCTATCAGCAGCAAACCCCTTAGGAGTGTTTACTCAAGAAAAGCAGCAGTAGGAGTTAGCATTTACCAGCTTTTGACACTTTGACAGCAGAGTTGGGTCCACCCAGCTGGCGTTTTTTTCCACCCTGCTTGCATGCTTCCACCTGCTATGCTATGAAAGCTATGAGAAAAATCTCGTGAGTTTTCTTAACAAGATTTTTCTTTGGGAAAACGTAGGAACTGGTCCCACGCTGCCTCAGCTAAGAGAAGAGCATACAGAGGGTAAGCGAGGAGGAGGACGCAGGGGTTGGAGCAATGAGCCCTGGGAACTGACCATTGCAGGGAACCTCTGAAAAAGCAGGCACAGCTGCAAACTTCCTTTCTACTAATTTTTCTCTTTTATCTGAGCTCATTGCACCAAAAACCAGCATCAACACTTAGGATAAAGTACCACAAGTTATCACTGCTGCTTAATAGTTCACATTAATTATATGAAGCATCTCATGGCTGTGTAGAGACACAAGTAATGACAATAAAATTCACCCTAAGCGCAAACAGAACATCACCCACCTTGCTCTGTAGAGCCCCAGAGACAGTCGCAGCACGTGTTCAGCAATGCCATCCCAGTGCATATAACATAAGTTGATATAACCTACAAATCTGTCTCCAGTCAAACTTCAGCCAACGTTCCCTCTGGGAGGTGCAGGAGGAGAAGCAAAGCAGCCCCTGGCCAACCTTGTTTTCCATGGAAACCCACCGTCACCCACCTCCTGCCTGCCAACCTGACAAGTGAGGGATGCAGAAAGCTGAGGCTGGGCTAAAATTGCTTAATAAGTCTGATTGTTTTCACCTTTGCTCGGATAATATTTTAATGGAAATCAGATGGACCGAGTCTGGGGATAGGAGTTCAGCTCAGAGAAGCAAGAGCTTCTTCCCCCCCGAGGCTGGCAACAGCTCAAGACCTCACAAAATCTTTATTGTTATTGTACTTTTCACATTGCAACCCTGCTTGAGTGCCCCCCTCGAACTGAGGCCCCTGATTTGCACCAAACTGCACAAGCACATAAAAAGACATGTTCCTTGACAGCTCACATATAGGAAACACTTGAATGGATAAAAATTTATATAGCAACATAAAAAAATGCCTGGGATAGCTCATCCCTCATCCTGCTGGATGCAGTAAATGAGGAACCTCCTGATAGCAGCAAAAGGGGCAGGTGAAGGAGCTCCAGCACTAAGGAGCATCTTTGATTTGCTTTCATATAGGTGAAAGGAGAATCATCTTGGCAAAAGCCATGTGATGTCTTGGGAGGGTGTCCACCACCCCAAAGCACAAAGAGTTTGGGGATTACTCTGAAGGGTTAATGACAAGATTGAGGTTTTGAAAATAGTGCATGATTTCCACGAGGTTCATCTGCTTTTTGAAGGTCACCTTTTCCAGGCTTTGTAGAGCACAGCAAATGGAGGGACTTTTTGTAAGAGTTAATAGGGTATCACAGGGCTCCGGACAAAACCATGAGGATCAGCAATATTGTGGCTGGTCCGAGAAACTCAGACCCTGCTAAGACACGTGGAAAGGCTACAGATGGTAATGCTGAATATCAGCCAACTTAAAATTGATATATATTTATATATATGCAGAAGAGAAATACATCTAATCTCATATACATACATATATATATGAAAATCAAACTCATGGAACTCATTCTCACAATATAACTGGCGTTAAGATGTTATCCATATTCAGAAAAAGATGGATATTCATGGTAGGTGCTAAGTCATCCCAGCTAGGGATTTCTCCACACATCAAGAAGCACATTGAGCTCCATCTGTCCAAAGACAGGAAGAAATGTAGTTTCCTAATTGCTGCTGGGGGGGATTATTTCCGTATTCTCCTTCAAGATGCCAGTTGGTGGCTGTGGGAAGCCACATCAGGTAGACCATGGCCACCTGACAGCCCCAACTTGATGTTTCTGGGTTGCTTTCAGGACACAAGCCCACCCTCAACTCCGACTGACCACATTACCTGGCCCCGCAGCCCACCAGATGGTGCTCTCAGTATTAGTTAATGGCAAGTTCATCTGTGCCTTTTCCTTCCACTGAGAAACTCCTGCGCAGGTGGGGTGTGGAGAAACACCACCAAAAGCAACAGCTTTCTGCACTTCTCTAAAGCACCAGACAGATAGCATGGTTTCATCCCAAGTGTAATGTGGTCCAAAAACCAGAAACATATTTGTGGGACGTCAGGAGGTGACGGTGGGTTAGGGTCACTAGCATGTGCCTTCAAGCCCAAATACAATGCTGGCTGTGCCACAGCCTTCTTGAGCCAAAACACCCGGAGAGACAGGAGGAGCAAAGACTGTATTTATGCACATGTCCCAGCAATCATTCTGCATGTCAATGGACCCCTGAGCTCATTGGATACTCTCTGATGCATTGCCTCTTGAAGGCCTCCTCCACAGGACCAGCTTCTTGAGCTTTTCTGGAGTGACACCCTAGAGCCAAGAAAGCTGGCTGGGACATTGGTGGGCTTTGGTGGTTTTGCTTGCAAGAGTTATGAAGCATTTTCTACTTGACAGCAAATGTTGTAACAGTAGGGAGGGGTTGTGCAGGGCCACTGAGGGATCAGGGATCTTAGGCACTGGAATATGCTGCCCAGGGAGGTGGTTGATTCGCCTTCCCTGGAGGTGTTTAAGTTTCGGGTGGATGGGGTCCTGAGGGACATGGTTTAGTGTTTTGTGGGAGTGGTTGGACTCGATGATCCAGTGGGTCTCTTCCAACCTGGTGATTCTGTGATTCTGTGATCTCTGTCACCCTACATGATCAGCCCACACCTGCACCCACCAGCTGTGAGTTCTGATGAGTTCTGAGGTCCCTTTCAGCCCTTGTTTCTCCCCAGTTTTCTGCAGGAGAAACATTTGCAGTTCCCATGCCCTTTGCAGACCGTGATGCTTATAGTTATATCAGAGATCTGGGCTGATGTTGTAGGGTTGATCCTGAGGCTGTTCCTTCGACCCAGCAGGATGGACTGTTTTTCCTTCCGTGTTTCCTGCTTAACAGGGCTCTCTTTAATTTCTCCTCAATAAAACTTGCGGCAAAAGGGAACATATAATGTGCAGTTAAACAAAAACCAGAAAGCGTACGATGCTGGCTGACCTCCTAAAAAACTAAATGCATTTTCTACAGTCATCCCGGGGACGTCAGCAACAAAACAAAACCTCAAGCACAGAAGCCTGACTGCTAAGCAAACCAAAGGCCAACTCTGTGGCTTTTGTTTTTAACCAGCAATGTATTTTTATCACTGAGAAGCCAGAAAACAGAGGGGGTTAAGGGTTGCCTGCATGAATACGCGGGAGCACTCCAGCCATTTATACCCGTAATGAGTTTTGGTGCCTCTGAGCAGAGCGCAGGTAATAACAGATCATAAAGTGGGTTTACCACCCGAATTGCCAGTCTCAGAAGGTTACTAAAAGCCTGTTCAAATGACCATGGTCAGACCTGCCTTGGCAGTTTTGAAATTGCCACTTTCTTAATGGCTGTTTCTTCCCTCATTGAGGAAAATCAGGCGTGGAGCGAATGGAGCCAAGCTGGGTTTGTCCAGCAGAAGAGTCTGGCCAAAATCACTTAAATTTGTCTGATTATGCTATTTGCTTCCTTCATCCAGAGCTGCCCCATCAACTCATTGACTAGTTATAAAACTTCCTTGTTTTATGAAAACTTCTTATACGAAGCATCTCCATGTTAGACAAGGTTAACCCAGCCCTGAGATGCATTTTTCAAGCATCAAGCGTGGAAAATATTCCAGGATTCAGGGCTGGAAGTTCCCTGGGCAAAGGGAGTCCCCCCCTGGAAGCAGGGCTGATGGATGCTCTGGATTTAAATAACCTCTCTCTCCCCCCCCTTGCAGGAAACTGCTCAGAAGATCCATGAGTTGATATGTCTAGAGAAAAATAAACCATCCCTCTGTCCTTTTCTTTTAGTATAAGCAGTGGTGCCGGAGATGTCGCCAACAACACTTATTGCAGAAATCCTCTAAATATACACATTTTTTCCAACTCAAACGGGCCCGAGAAGGCAGGTGACACTTTCTAAAGAGAAAAAAAGCCACCAACACGTTTTCTGCTGTGGTTTCAGTGCCATGTTTTGCTGCCCCTCCACAGGACATAGAAAATGTCACTTCCCAGCCTGGTTTCTCCCATCCCATTGACCTAGCATCACTGACCCTGGCACAAGCACCTTCTTCAAACCTCCACCAAGACTAAAAAGTGCTTTTTCTGCTCAGCATAGACCAGAGTTTCTCCTCTTTGATCCAGCCTCTGGGAGACGGGGCAGGATTGCACTGATTTTGTGGATGTCCTGGCATGGCTGTTACATATAGCTGTCCCCTGAGGATGGGTTAGCAAAAGTGCCAGAGTAGCAAAGTGGGATGCAATTGCTTCGGTGTGAGGTGCGTGGAGCTTCCTAAAGACTTGTTAATAATTTTAAGAAACAAAATAAATCCACTTGGAGCAATTTATTTTCACTCTAGCATGAAATGAGAGATAGGACGGCTACATGGACCTAAGACATAGCCAGAAGGATTTATGAACATCTGGCTGAGGGAAGATATGCAGTTATTTAAGAATGAGATGTTAAGTGCACCAAGAGGTCAGTGAGATTAAGGGCTCATACTTGCACTCACCCCAAGGGATGACGCCCAGGACCTCAGAATCATAGAACCCTTAAGGTTGGGAAAGACTTCTAAGTTCATCAAGACCAACCACAACAGCATCGTGCCTACTAAACCATGTCACAGAATCACAGAATCACAGAATCACCGGGTTGGAAGAGACCCATCGGATCATTGAGTCCAACCATTCCCAACAAACACTAAACCATGTCCCTCAGGACCTTGTCCACTCCGGCCTTAAACACCCCCAGGGAAGGTGAATCAGCACCACATCTACACTTTTTTTGAACACCTTCAGGGATAGTGACTCCACCACTGCCCTGGGAAGTCTGTACCAATGTTTCACCACTCTTTTGGGACAGAATTTTTTTTCCTGGTATCCAACCTAAACTTCCCTTGGCTTAACTTGAGGCCTCTTGTTCTATCACTTGTTACTTGGGAGAAGAGACCAGCACCCCCCTCACCAGAACCTCCTTTTAGGTAGCTGTAGAGAGCCATGAGGTCGCCCTTCTGCCTCCAAACCTTGGACCACCTCTGCAGCATCTCATGATGCTCTTAATGCAGGGCAGATTATTTAAGAACCGTTTCACCTTCTGGAGAACCCAGCTCCATCTTTTCCACATGCTTTTTTTGTTTACAGCCAAAAAGAGGGGGGAAAAAAGCTGCATTTCAATTGTTCGTTTAGTGCTTTGATTTCTCTCAATTTTCCTTGCCTTTGTCTGTGTGGGAATGTGGATTTGTGGGAACGCGTAATGTATTTTAGTGTTTTCTGCAGTTGTTTAGTGAGACCCCTTCTGAAGCCTTATGGACCACCATGGGCTGAGAAACTGGGATGGAAGATCCAGGGAGACAGCCTCGTGGAAATCCAGTGTCATCCCTTTGAAGTCTTTGGGGCTTCCACGGCAGCCAGATGTAATTAGAGAAAAGGATTGCAAGAGCCGTGCTGGCTCGCCGTCAGGGCTTCCCGCTGACTGTGAATAAAGTAGAGCTGAGCCAATATTGAGCACTGATGGAATTACGACACTAAACGCCCAAGCTATTTATTGAGCATGCTGTGGGGCTCAGAGACAGCTCTCCACTGCAGGACCTGTGCTGTCCCACTCTCACTGCTTTAGTACCAAAACTGCTTAGCCAAGATCCACCAGGTGTGGCTGAATTAGTCACATCACCCCTCTTATAGAATCATAGAAGTTGGAAGAGACCCNGAGAGAGCAATGAGGTCTCCTCTCAGCCTCCTCTTCTCCAGGATAAACACCCCCAGCTCTCTCAGCCATTCCTCATAAGGCCTGTTCTCCATCCCCTTCCCCAGCTTCGTTGCTTTTCTCTGGACTCGCTCCAGAGCCTCAACATCCTTCTTGTGGTGAGGGACCCACAACTGAACACAGGATTCAAGGCGCTGTTTCTTCAGTGCCGAGTACAGCCCATTCAAGTCCAGGTGGCTGTAAGCTCTGATTTCCTTAGCAGATCAAGTTCAAGGAAGACCAACAAAGCTATCAGCAGAAGCAAGAAATAACGTGTGACTTTATGCAGCTCCTAGACTTGCAGAGAAAGTCAGTGCCTGATAACCAAAACGTTCCTTCTTACCTTACTAAACCTCTTAATCTGTCAAGTGCTCCCTTTGCCGTGGGTGGTGAGCCTCAGCAACCAGGACTGCTTCTCCTCACTTCATCCAACAGCTCCTGCCATAGGATTTGGTATTTCTGCTTGCTCTGCTCTCTGTAAAGCAAAGGTGATACAAATAAAGACACTTGCCTATTGCCTAAGCCAACTCTCCCATGCCTTCCCCATAAAGGGATGCTCCTCACAGTCAGAGATGCCACCTTCCCAGAAATGTGTCACACACCTGGAAAAATCCCTCCTTCACCACCCAACCAGGGTCAGGTCTGCAGGGTGCCTGGAGGAGATTACTTCAGGGATATTTTGAAAGAAAAGCTGGGAATGAATTTTACATTTGCAAACTGGAAAGATATAAGTACTCTTCTTACTTTTTCCCCTCTAGGCATGGCTTTGAGAAACACACCCCTCTATCTCTGTTTTTCTTCTCCTATCTTGCTTTTTCTTCTTCTATCTTGCTTTTTCTTCTCCCCTCTTCCTTTCCTCCCTCGCCTGCTTCCTCCACCATTATCTCTTAGCAAAATTACTGTTTTCCATAGCAAAGACTCTGGGCGTCACCAAGGTCAGAAGGGACCTTGGAAGGTCTGTAGTCCAACCTCTTTCTGAAAGCAAGGCCAATCTCAAAGCTAGATCCCAAGCCTTATGTGTGGTTATCAAATTTGCACTATAGAGAAAAGCACGGATTTGACAGCAATCTGTGTTTTGGGCAAACCACTAAAATTCCCAGAGTAGTTTTTCAATAATAAATTCCATTCATCCATTTGACTTGCAGGAGAACTTTGATTTTGAAGGAGTTGGACAGCAAAACCTCAGAAGCGTTTAAGTTTGAAACCAAAAGCTTCATCTCAGCTTTTTCATATTGGTTATTCTACCCTTTCCTTTTGTTCCAACGCCTGCATTTTGTGTCACTTTATATAGGGTTTAGGCTGAAACTAAATGGTCCACTACAATAAGGTCATCACCTTGTTTCTGATTTTACATTTCACAAGACCTTCCACGCAGCGAAAACACTTTGACTTTTCTTCCTGGTCTGAAAGTCGGGAGATTTCATTCCACGAGGCAGGAATTTGGCTTTTGGGACAGCTTTCATTGCTGTCAAGAAGGGTGGCTGGCTGAGACAGCTCGTGAAAGCTTTGGAAGTTCATACAAAGGCCCTAAGCTGGCAACGCATCCCACAGTCTTTGCATTGACTGCCAATATCGTGTGGATGGGATTTTTCAGGGTCTCCTCAAAGAACTGAATGTACAGCTCCCAAGACGCCAGTTCTTGCTAGTCTCCAGTTCTGCTAGGCTCCTTTTGAAGAGTCCTAGCCCCCCATCCCTCTTTTTCTTTTCATTCTGCTTCAGATAACCAGAGTGGGCCTCTCGCTCCTGGGAAGCATTGTTAAATGTGTCACCTCCCACCAAGAGAAGTGAAGGAGGAGGGGGAAAAAAGCCACATGAAGATATTAAAACAAGAAACTGGAATGTCTACAAACTGCTTGGAGAGTTCGTTCTCATTTCACATATCCCTATTTACCATTGAAAATGGCTACTTAGCTATTTATGGCATTGTAAGCAATCACTCTCGGTTTCTGCTGAGCCTCAGATGGTTGGTTGGCCCATATATCTCACGCTGTACTTCAGTAGGATGGAAAATATAAAAGAGAGGGTATAGAAGTGAGCAGATCTTTTTAGACGGCCACATCTGGTCCCCATGTGTAAGCCCAGCCTCGTGGAAAGCCTGCTGACAGGGAAAAGCTGCATGCTGGGGTTCCAGACAAGCTTCTTTCATAGATATTTATTATATATATATACATATTCACATCCATTATATATATACACGCATAAATATGTATATTCAGGCAGATATTAAGCAAGAAAGAGGTCCTAATATTTTCCTTTCTGAAGCCTGCGGAGCTCACTCGGCCAGATGTGGACCACTGGGCAGCACTGATTTATTGCGAAGCAAAACTGCTGTTCCTACTGCGCTGCTGGATGGCGAGAGGCTGGGGAGCAGAGAGGAACTCCAAATACCCCCGAGTTTGGCAGGGAAGGACCTGGGAGAGAAAGCAGAAGGGCTTATGAAGTGTTGGACAGGTTTGTGTAAACTTTCTAACCCACATCCTTGGCAGAGCACAGGTTCTGGGAATGGGTGACGTGTCATCCAGCCAGGTCCACCAGCCCCACATCCAAACACATGAAAAGCAGAGCTGGTGCCACTTTTTTGGCTGGCAAAGCCTGCCCTCCCCCACTCCCATGGAATGGGAAAGCCTGGAGATGCTTCCACTTAGTTTCAATAGCACCCTCAGCACTTATGCACCTCCTTTCTTTAACTCCAGACTTCCAATTTGCTTATAATTTTCCCCATATTTGCTTCTCAGCCGTCTCACTCTCTGCAGCTGCGGAAATCCACACCACCAGCTATGAGCTCATTTTTTTTAAAGGCCACTTTAACGCTGACATCCCTTTTCTTAAGATCAGAAGCCTCTCCTTTCTCCATCCCAAAGGCGGAGTCGGTGCCTTCTTTCCTGAGTGCCCCAGGACCCTGATGTCGACTGTGACAGAACAAATAATGCTGCTGGGATGTTATGACTGAGCAGCAGGACATCTTAACCTATTACTAATTTGGATGGCGAGCAAAGTAAACAGGAACAAACTCGACTTGTCTCCTCACTCCAAACATTCCTCTCCCAAGGAATCCATGCTCAATACAATATTAAGGAGGGAGCAAGTCATGAATGCATAAGCATAAAGCACTGGTGCTTTGCTGAATTAGAGCCAAAAAAGCCTTCAAATGTTATATCCTTGTCACTGCTGGGACTAAAATACACTTAGATGGGATAAATTGGAGCACAAAATAGGCATTTGAAGGAGTATTTTTTTACCCAATAAGGCTGTAGATTTGTTCATTGCAAAGCCAAAAGGCATCTATATATTTCTGTAAACTGGAATTCTTGTAGCAGTCAAGGGGCAAGCAGAATAAAGCACTTATTTACCTTTCTGCTTTCGTGTTGGAGGTGGCTGTTTGACGTCTCTGTACCTTCCTGAACCCTCATCCTCAAGAGACCCTCTGCAGGGTCCTACGCTGTGACCTCTGCAGCAGAGAGAATTAATCCACCCTGCTGGGCAAACACACACCGTAAAACCCAATAAACCAGCCCTGAGCTAGCAATTACGTTTGGAAGAGCACATCAAATACCGAGCCAAGTGATTACAAGCGATGGAGCAGGCTCCAGCCCCCAGGGAACCTGACTTAAGAGCTATTTACACTCGAGCTATCAAGAACATTTCATCTCATCCCCCAGTTCTCCACGTGTCGTGGCTTGGAGGCGACTCACAGCCCTCCCTGAGGGAGGAGCAGTTTCTATGGATGCCATGAACCCTCATCCCAGCCTTTGGAGATAGCTAAGAGCACCAGCATGAGCTATTGTTTCTGAATGGCTATGCAACAGAATAAGTTTGGTGCCTGCTACCCTCTGAGATATTTTTTTAGTGTGATGGAGACGCTACCGCCCAGCTGCTGCCCTCCGCGAAGGCAAGGATCTTGCCAATCTCCTGTCTTCAAAACACAAAATCAGATGGGTGAAATCATGAGCCAGCCCTTCACAAGCCCAAGTAACAAACTGTTGAGTATATCGAGACTCCCACGTGGGAAAGGTGACGGACAGAGAGTAAAAGCGGCGCTGGCAGTTGGAAAAGAGTGGAGAATCTTTTTTAAAAGCAGTGGAATTGGTGGAAAACATTACAAAATGCCACTCCCTCCCTTCCACAGCCAGTGAATACAACACTTTTTTCCCCCTATCTGTCACATTAGCTAGGATTTTTATAAATCATAGATTCACTAGGTTGGAAAGGATTCATTGGATCATTGAGTCCAACCACTCCTATCACACACTAAATCATGTCCCTGAGCACCTCATCCACCTGTCCATCATCTGTTTTTTGGGGAAGAACCCTGTTCATGGTACCTTTTCATGGCATATTGGAGCTAAAGGGTTCAGGACTGTTAACTGTCTTGCTTTTCTCAGCTGGAAAAGATTGACACATTCCTGTAAAGAGCTGACAATTTGAGGCCCTAATTTGAACCAGAATAATTTTTTTTCCCCCCTGCTTTTTAAAGCACCTCCAAATGATTCTGAGGTGAGTCCAGAGGGGGCCGCGAAGATGAAGTGAGGGCTGGAGCACCTCCTGTACAAGGCCAGGCTGAGAGAGTTGGGGTTGTTGGAGAAGAGAAGGCTCCAGGGAGACCTTAGAGCAGCTTCCAGTACCAAAATGGGGCCTAGGTGAAAGCTGGGGAGGAGCGATTTATCAAGTAGTGCAAGGACAGGACAAAAATCAACCTTTCTAAGATGAAAGAGGGCTGAGCTAGATGACATCAGAGGAAGAAATATTTTTTCTGTGAGGGTAGGGAGGCCCTGGCCCAGGTTGCCCAGAACAGTGGTGGCTGCCCCATCCCTGGAGGTGTTCAAGCCCAGGTTGGATGGGGCTTTGAGCTACATGATCCAGTGGAAATCGCCACTGCCCATGGCAGGGGGGTTGGAACTTTCAACCCAAACCATTCCATCATCTTTCAATGAGGCAATGATAAATACTAATGAATGCCAAGTATTTGCATTAGAAGCTGCCTTGTGTTGTAGAAACAAAGAAAATAAATTCCAGCACATGCCCAAAGTCAATGCTTCCCCCAGCAAATCCCAGAATTTTAACATTTTCTTGACATTTTACAAGCCAAACCAGTCTGGTCTGAAACACCATATTTCTGCAGCATCTACAGATATTGAACATGCCGTTTAAATAAAGTTTTCATACTCATAAGTGACTTTTATCATGTTAATATGAGTTAACATGTACTCATTGCTGCTGGCTTCTTCTCAGGGACAGGAGTATGGTTTCGTTTGGGCATTGAAGCAAACATCTCCCAGGCATTTTCTCTTTTTTTATACCACAGAACATCAAGTAAATGACCAAGAAAACATGTTGTTACAAAGTTTTGCAACTATTACACTTTCTTTTCTTTAGATCAGCCCGTAACTCTTAACAGTGGGGGGGAAATTTTGTGGCTAAAGATAATAAGAACCAGGGTTTGAATAAATGGGCCTTATACCCGAGTATGAGTGTGTTTGCAGCATGGTGCGAACTGTGATTGGGAGTGAAGGATTTCTTCAGGAGTTCATAAGCGATGGCTTCTGCAGATTTCTTCGCATTTTCAAATCACGCATGCAACGTTTTCTGCTTTTAGGAGTCAATTTGACTCAGCCAAAAGAAGAATCAATCGGATTATGCAGAATGCACATAGAAGTTGAAAAGATGTGAGGTTCCCCCTCTCTCCCTGCTCTACGAGAAGCACAAATCTGGAAGTCTGTGGTTTGCAAGACAGAGGAATTCCTGGGGATCATCCAAAATAAAAGTCATTTTCCCATTACAAGTGACCTGAAACTAGAACTGCAAATCCGGCCCTCTCAAAAACTGAGCTGCGGTTTGGATGAGACGCCCTGAGTCTGGATCAGTTGACTCCCATTTTGATGTGGGAACCCAAACCAGATCGGTTTCATAACACTGTTTCAGATGTGGCTGAGAAACTCATGCAATGACAGATCCTCCAATGTTTCCCTGCTTGCAAAATGGCTCCGAGGCCTGTTTTTAGCCAAGAAGCACGGGTACCGCTAGGAAAATCTATCAGTGTCAAGTCTAGGACCTTTTTTTCAATGGAGTCGTGAGCCTTTCTGAAACCTAATTCCCAACTAGGCTACACCAAAGCAGCCTTCCATGGCTTTCTTGGAGGCCAACCCAAGCACAAAGTTTTGCTTTCTTTTGGAAAGCTTGTTTTGGAGGCAAGCATTCCCTTCATTTGCTTGGCTCTCCTTCCAGTAACTGCCGTTAATGTTCCTGTCTGTTTTGCAAGCTGCGAAACATTTCCCATTTGCAAGCTGAGCAAGTTTTAATTACTCCCATAATTTTGCCTGGGAGGGAAGAGCCAACCATATTAATCAGATAATGAGAGCAATTGCTCCGAGTACCATACTCCCAAATATACGAGCCAGAGGATGATCTCAAAATGTATAACCTGAAGCATTATTTGGATTATAGGAATGTGCATTAAAACAAGGGAAAATTTACTTTGGAGCCTTCTCTCCAGCTTGGAGTCTTACATAGCCTTAGGGATGTCTGCGTATAAACCCTTTACTTCTCTTTCCTCCATCCCCATCCCCTATCTCTGCAATGAGGATCGTGGCCAAATAATACTTCTAGTTATATCTGAAGGATAAGGCATACAAAGCTATAGTACATTCAAATAAAGATTGGAAATCATTTCCTCACAGGAAAGAGAGCTATCCCAGTTTGTCTTCCCTTCCTTTTGATTACACAGCTCAGATTAGGGATAGTCAGGAAATTACACCGTCTTCAATAAAAAAAAAAAATAAAATAAAACAGAAGAATATCAAGGAAAAGGAAATTTTTTCATTTCCTTCCAAAAAAAAAAGCTCACAACCTTTTTGAGGTTTCAAAGGCTCCGTTGCGTTTCTTTCTTCTCCTTCTTTTTCTTTTCCTATAAAGTTTTAACATAGCAAAGTCCACGCTGCACATGCTCCTGGTTTTTAAACACAACATGTGCCACTATAAGAATGCGTAGATGTTTTCTCCCTACTCATTATTTTAATATTGAAGATGGATGGATACTGATAGAATCAAGAAAGATCAACGTCTGCTCCGTGATCCAGAGTAGATCCTAAGACTCCTAAAACCATAGAATCATTAAGGTTGGTAAAGACTTCTAAAATCATCCAGTCCAATCATCCACACAACACCGNAATATCAAGGAAAAGGAAATTTTTTCATTTCCTGCCAAAAAAAAAAGCTCACAACCTTTTTGAGGTTTCAAAGGCTCCGTTGCGCTTCTTTCTTCTTCTTCTTTTTCTTTTCCTATAAAGTTTTACCATAGCAAAGTCCACGCTGCACATGCTCCTGATTTTTAAACACAACATGTGCCACTATAAGAATGTGTAGATGTTTTCTCCCTACTCATTATTTTAATATTGAAGATGGATGGATACTGATAGAATCGAGAAAGATCAACGTCTGTTCCATGATCCAGAGTAGATCCTAAGACTCCTAAAACCATAGAATCATTAAGGTTGGTAAAGACTTCTAAAATCATCCAGTCCAATCATCCACACAACACCGCTGTGCCAAATAAACCATGTCCTGAAGCACCACATTTACAAACTTTTTTAACACCTCCAGGGATGGAGACTCCACCTCTTCCCTGGTTATCCTCTCCCAGTGCTTCACCACTCTTTCAGTAAATAATTTTTTCCTAATATTGAATCTAAACCTCCCCTGAGGCCACTTGAAGTCATTTCCTCTCTTGTCCCATTACTTGAGATTCACTTGAGGGTCTAAGCTTTTGAAAGGACTAACTCGGCTCTGTGTATTTGTAACCGGAAAGGAAGAATTTCTAGTTTTTATAGCAAAAGTTTATCCCTGGTGCTTTTTGATGAGCAACTGACCTAGAGAAAAGCACATTTGTTGCTGCACCGCGTGACCTTTATTTCTAACCTGCAAAGCAAGCAAGCTGAGCATCCTGTGAGTGAAGGTAGAAGCCCTTTGAGATAACAAAGCAGGAAAAAGAGAAATCACCATGAAATGAATTGTACCTAAAACACAAACCCTATTATTCTATGATCAATCAGCTACCATCCAGTCAGCATGGACAGAGCTGTTGTTTTACCTCTGCTCCTGACGAAAGTCGGTGAGAAGAGGGAGAGAGCGGAGATTTCTGACAGGTGGAGATGAAACACGGCTGAATTCTTTACTTCCAATATTAAATTAACCACAGTATGGGAATGACAGGACCAGGTGGTTAAAATGTGTTCGTCAAAAAGATTTACGTTTGGTGTTTGTAAGAAGATATCCTACGACAGCTTTAATTCAACCTGGACAGTCTTAGCACTGCCAACTCCCTGCAGTTGATGCATATCTAGGATTTTTTCTTTTGTACCAATACAATGAAAAGTTAGTGGTGTATTTCTGCAAACAAGATCCCTATCGCCCATTCATAATAATTTCTACCTATTACCCCCACAGGACCATGCAATCTGTTCAGAGACGGTCATTCGATCTTTACAGCGGGGGCAAAACTAGCTCAGTTTTTGGGGGTTGAAACTGCAATGAGGCAGGACAAGCCCCTGCAGAAAATGGAGGGAGTGTGAGACGACAGCACTGAGCTGACAAAGGAATAAATCTTCCTAGCAGAGATAATCAGATCGGTCTTCTCTGACAATGCAAAGCCAAGGGCAGCGCACGCAAGGCTGGCTGAGCACCTGGAGAGCCAGGGGCAGCTGGGGAACAGAAACACCGAGGGGCTTATACACAGCACCCACCTGTACTTCAGTGCGGGATCAGAGCTCGATGTAATTCCCCAGTGGAACTATGCACGGCATTTTCCTCTGGACCTTTCCCTCCAGGCAGCAACTGTTTGTATGCCATAGAATCACAGAATGGTCTGGGTTGGAAGGGATCCTAAAGATCATCCTGTTTCAATCCCCTCTGCCATGGGCAGGGACACTTCCTATTGGACCAGGCTGCTCCAAGCCCCATCCAACCTGGCCTTGAACACCTCCAGGGATGGGGCAGCCACAGTTTCTCTGGGCAACCTGTGCCAGGGCTTCCTCACCCTCACAGGAAAATTTTTCTTCCAAAAAACTCATCTCAGTCTCCCCTCTTTAGGCAGAAAACCATTGTCCCTGCACTCCCTGATCAAGAGCCCCTCCTCAGCTTTCTTGTAGCCTCTTCAGGTACTGGAAGCTGCTCTAAAGGTCTCCCCAGAGGCTTCTCTTCTCCACGCTTAACAACCCCAACTCTCTCAGCCTGTCCTTGTACAGGAGGTGCTCCAGCCCTTGGATCATCTTCATGGCCTCCTCTGGACTCGCTCTAACAAATCCATGTCCTTCTTGTGCCAAGGACTCCAGAGCTGAATGCAGTACTCCAGATAACCCTGTTTACATCCAGCCATAAACACAAGCACTGTCAAATCACTGGAATTAATTCCTGATGCGCAGCTGGCAAAGAGGATGATTTTATCCCCCTAGATTGGAACCTCTCTTACGAAGGCTGGGCACAACACCAGCAAAGAAACCATTAAAGTATATTTGACATTCCTGGTGACACAATCGCTTTTCCATGTGTAGTGCAATGAATTTATCTGACACAAATCACGACTTCCCTTAAAAGCAAGGTACCGCTTTCATTGCAGGCTGCCGAGGAGTCAGAGTGAGCTCAGCCAGAACAGGAGACAGCAGCTCCCCAACTCTGATCAACTTTCCTGGCTTAAGCTTTTGCAGCTGTTCTGCACTTGAAAAATATAGCCCCAAAACCTTTGATGTTGCTGCTGCCTTGCCCTTTCCAATGAAAGGAATGTGGTCAAAGCATCCCAGTCCCGTGGATGAGGGATGCCCTATACTACAGCTTATCTAAAACTCATGGGCAATCCTATTTGCTGCGGCTTTGGTAATGGTTCTTTAGTGTTTCTCTGTAAGAGAAACTATCTCAGTTGTGTGTTTATGATGGTATTAAGGGTCGTGGCTCTGCTGGGTGTCCAGGTTTAATAGGGAATGCTGCTGCCTGGAGGGGGCCAGCTCTTGGCTGAGGGGCTCTCCCCAGCTGGCTCCCCTTCCTGCTCATTCAGGTGGGATGCTTTGTTGGCACTTGTATTTAGAGGAATGACAACAACACAGCGACCACAAAGAGATCGTTTCTTGCCAAGCCAGCAAGTGCCAGACATAACAGGAAAGGAAGGGACAAAATGGAGCTTCACAGAATCACTAGGTTGGAAAAGACCCACAGGATCATTGAGTCCAACAAGCCAGTAAATCTTCCCTATCTTTGTATAATTAAAAAAAATATTTGTCCTGCCAATCCAGAGCAGCCTCTTGAAACAGCAAAAGAGCAGGGAGAAATTGCTCTTGAAGTTTCAGTTTGCAGGGTAAAGTTTTCCTCAACAGCTCATCTTCTTGCCCAGGGGCTGCACCAGCCAGACCCTCCCCGTGGTCTTCGGCTTCTAAGTATAGAATCATAGAATCACCAAGTTGGAAGAGACCCATCGGATCATCGAGTCCAACCATTCCTATCAAACACTAAACCCTCAGCACCTCCTCCACCCATCCCTTAAACCCCTCCAGGGAAGGTGACTCAACCCCCTCCCTGGGCAGCATCTAACAGTGCCCAATCACCTTTTCCATGAAAATTTTTTTCCTAATGTTCAGCCTAAACCTCTCCTGGTGGAGCTTGAGGCCATTCCCTCTTGTCCTGACCCCTGACACATGGGAGAAGAGCCCAGCTCCCTCCTCTCTACAACCTCCCTTCAGGTAGTTATAGAGAGCAATGANGCCTGATTCAACAGTGATTTTCTAAAGGGGAAAATGTAGTCATGCCAGCATGGTGCTGTGACAGGCAGCGATGGCATGGGGACAGTGTGGAGGAGACATGGGATGGCACAGCCCTCTCACCTCCTCCGCACTGTCTTTCCTCCCTGTGCACCTCTCCCAGTCCCGCTGCTACAATCCACCACCCAAACAACCCCTTTTGAGCTGCTCTTGATTATTCACTTTAAATATCCCTCCCCAGGGAGCACTCATTAGATAGGGATCTTAGAGCAACAACCAGCAAAGGCTTTGTGAGCTTTGGCATGTGGGCGTTTGAGTCAGGATGGAAACCTATCTCTCATCCCCAGTCTAAAAAGTATCTTCAGACTGGGGTGAACGTGAAGCATCAGTTTGTTTTCTTTTGTTATTATAGAAGATCAAAACAAAGCCAGGAGCGCGGCAGAGGGTCCCCAGTGTCAGCAGGGAAATGGGAAGGGGTCAAACCGGCATCATTAGCAAGGGCAAGGCACCACTCACCGGCTCCTGCATCCAAGGCAGGGTGACCCAGGCTTGAAGCCCGTCTGCCTCTGTCCCCCTCCAAGAGAAGCCCATGGAGGGTACCAGCTCCATCCTGGAGCTGCAGGACCCTCACCACACCAGCTGCCCTTACACCATGTGCAATGACCTCATCGCCACTCTTGCAACAGAGACAAATGCGCTTTCACAAAACATCCCAACGCAGCAAATATTTTTAGCTAGCTCTCCAACAGGGTAAATCAGTGCTGTTTGTAAGTGTCTGGGGAACCATGGGGTTACTTCTGATCCAGTGACACAGCTTGTCCTAACTTAATTTGTCTCTCTGGAACACCAGCTCCACACAGTAAATCATGCTGAGCAGCCTGCAAACCAAACCATCGCTTCAGCTCCTGATGGCCAGAAGATGATGACAGATTTACAGCAGCAGGCACCCTGCTGCCTTTGACCCAGGGGCTGTACGCTGCCAGAGCTCATCTGTCAGAGCCTTCAGGCACTCCCTTCCCAGGGACAGATCCTCCCCAGGATGAGCCCTTCACTGCTCAGCCACCCTCGATGCCCAAGACCAACCAGTTCTTTTTTTCAGTGGATCCTTTGCCATGTCCTGGCTCTACCAGGTTGGCATGCAAAATCTCTTCGCTGTCTTTTAAAAGTTCAGCCTTAGGACAGGCTTAAATCCTAAAAAAAATTGAATTTCCATATCCATCAGGAACTATTTCAGCTGCCTCCTGTGGTAGGCAGAAGCCCATCCCTGTAAATCCTGTAGGACCGTGGAGAAGCGCTCCTGCCACAGCCTGGTCACCATCTATCCTGTCATCATCACTCAAGAACAGCTGGAGCACTGATACACACTTGCAAAACATCTTTTTTTTCTCCTACTTTAAACATCTGGTTTGATGTTATATATTATTACATATTAATATAAATATTATTTAATATTCCAACCCTCCCTTTTAGTAGCATCACGTGTCCTGTAAAATACACAAGCTGGTAGATGGCAGTTTCTTGACCTTTCTGCACCACTTCACCAAGACTTCCCTTATTCCACTCCTCATTAAATTGAACAGCCCTAACCTGTTCAGCTTCTGCCTTCTCCACCCATGGAAGATTTTCCAAGCTCCTCATCATCTCTGCTTCCGTTTGTGGCCACACTTCATAGAATCATAGAATCATTTGGTTGGAAAAGACCTTTGAGACTGTCAGGTCCAACCGTACCTGTCCACTACTAAACCTGATCCCTGAGCACCTCATCTACCTGTATTTTAAGCACCTCCAGGATGGTGACTCAATCATCTCCCTGACAACAATTCCGGTGAAGAAATATTTCCTGATTTCTAATCTGAACTTCTGGCTTTGGCATAGAAGAGGTTCTCAAGGTGACAGTGCCCCTGTCAATTTATAAGATATCATTCTGATACCCTCAGGATTGCTCTCCAGCTCTTGAGGTAGACCAGGGTTGGTGTCACAAATTATTTCAGGAAAGCGTATTCCTACTTAGAGACTGTAAAGCTGGACATTTTTGCCATAGGAGGACGTGGTGGAAGAGTTGTATCTGCTTCTAGGATTGTCATTTTTGGGTTTAGAGTTAAAGGTTGATGGGGAAATTATGATCTCCCTTAAGTTCTCTGCCATAGATACCAAAGAGGCCAGTTTCCCCCATGCTGGGTATCCTTAGGACATATAAGATCATCCTAGCCCTACAGTTGGAATTGAAATGTCATAGAATGGGTTGGAAGGGACCTTAAAACCCATCCAGTTCCAACCTCCTGCCACGAGCAGGGACACCTCCTACTAGAACGGGTTGCTCAAGGCCCCATCCAACCTGGCCTCGTCACCTCTGGGAGGTCAACACCACAGCATCAATGCACTTGGCAGCCTCCTGGCACACAGGGATGTTCAGAAACCTCAGTTTCTCCAAAAGGTTTGGCAACCGTTCAGACGCTGGTGGCTGCTCTGTCAAAAGTATTTTGCCATGCAGCACCCCTACAGCTAAGGGAGAACATTTTCCTCTTCCACACTAATTTTGTCTGGCTTTCCACTAAGAAGAATGTAATGAACCCAAAAGCAAAATGATTTTACTTTTCTCACAGATCCCCCTTTCCCGTTTTCTGGTGGGAAGATGGAAAATTCTATGAGAAGTGGAAGGAAATAAGGAAGAAGTGTTATTTAGAATAACATTTCTGCAAGAAAAACTGTAAAAAAATCCATTTGAATCATGAAGAGCTGAATTGCCATGCCTCTCCTGGGGTCACCTTATCCCTCTAACCCTCTCAGCTCTGCAGTGATCCAGATATTTGCACATCTGCTCATACCGCAACCTTTGTAAGATTATTTAAACCAAAAAGGCAGAGGTTAGGGACAGAGGAATAAGAAAGAGCAATTTGGATCCCTCCAAAGATAAATACTGCCTTGTGGAAACCTGGATGTCTGTAAGCCTCTCACAGTACATTTCTCCAAAGCAAATGAGCCGGTAGTTTCCATCCAACAACAGGCAAACATCCAGCTTGCAGAGACCCTGTCCCAGAACAGGAGCAGCTGTTAATCATCCTAGCAGTGCCTCCTGGACAAGAAGAGCAGCAGGAGATAGAATCATAGAACAACCAGGTTGGAAAAGATCCATCGGATCATCGAGTCCAACCATTCCTTTCAAACACTTAATCATGCCCCTCAGCACCTTGTCCACCCGTCCCTTAAACACCTCCAGGGAAGGTGAATCAATCACCTCCCCAGGCAGCCTGATCCAGTGCCCAATCACCCTTCCTGTGAAATTTTTTTTCCTAATGTTCAGCCTAAACCTCCCCTGATGGAACTCGAGGCCATTCCCTCTCGTCCTGTCCCCTGTCACATACACCAGCCCTCTCTATCCCTGAGAGAGGATAGGAAGCCAGCGCTAATTTGGTGGTTCACAGTAGCCCAAACCATAATGATGATGGTCCCCTCGATGCCAACCGTTCTCTTGACAAACTGGTTTTCTTTGAAGGGTAACAGGTCTTCCCAAGGGAAGAGCACACAAAAGAAATTAAGGACCAAACCCCAGACCAAGCAGGATCTAATCAACCCTGTTTAAAATCTGATATCACACCTCATTGGCCATCATCCCAAGATGGGATGTGCAACTCAATCTAGTTGAGGTCCAGCACATCAGCATGACGGGTTGTCCCACCTCAGATGAGGCAACACCCCAAGATCCCACCACCAGCAGACAGGCTAATGCTGCTCTTGGGCCAAGCCGGTGAGAGCTGCTGCATCCATCCATGAGACACCACTGAACAACCTATTGACAATCTGCTTCTCAGTCTACAGGCGTTTCCATAACTTTTCATGCACACAGAGATTTTATTTTTCCCTTCTTTTTCAATTACATGTTTCATTAACCACTGCGCCTCCTAATTTTCCGACGACTCGCTGATGTTTCTGGACTGAAGAAATGAAGAGGGAAATAAAGCAACAATCTATTACCATTTACAGCTGCCATGGGACAATGCAAAACTTAATAAGTTGTTTGTAAAATGATTTCAGTAGCAGGAAAAAAAGATGAAAAAAATAGCAATCCCTTGCTGAAGGTAATTTCCACCCTGTCTCCCTTTCAATTCTCTTGTAGAGAAATGCCTAGGGAAGGTAAGTCCTCAAAGCGTGTCCCACTGATGAAGAGCTCTAGGCTGTCTGCTAGAGAAGGCTTCCAGACATCCTCTAGCAATGCCATTGCTGCTGGCCCTTCCCACTGGTCACCAGACTATGAGGTCGCTTTTCTTCCAGCCACACACAGAATCCCAGAATCNAGGCCATTCCCTCTTGTCCTGTCCCCTGTCACTTGGGAGAAGAGCCCAGCTCCCTACTCTCCACAACCTCCTCTCAGGTAGTTGTAGAGAGCAATGAAGTCTCCCCTCAGCCTCCTCTTCTCCAGGATAAACACCCCCAGCTCTCTCAGCCGTTCCTCATAGGGCCTGTTCTCCAGCCCCTTCCGCAGTTTCGTTGCTCTTCTCTGGACTCGCTCCAGAGCCTCAACATCCTCCTTCTGGTGAGGGGCCCAGATAATCCCACTGCAGGCAAAAGAGCCACCTTGAGGACCAGAGGACCAGGAGGTCTCTCTCCAGCTTTGTCCATCAGTTAAGTGTGAGCCGTGGTGGACTCCCAGCAAGACATGGTGTTATTTGCACTGGAGACCACGCTCTGAATTCAATCATAGAATCACCAGGTTGGAAGAGACCCACCGGATCATTAAGTCCAACCATTCCTGTGAATACCTTCAGGTTTCCTTTGGTTTGCCTCAGATTCAGAAGTGCTCTTTAGGCAGCTTTGCCCGTAAAAGATGGGCTTTCAGAGAACAAAGCCATCATCCCCATTTCTGTAAAGACCAGTCCAATGAGATTTGTTCGTCTGAGACAATCCTGCCAGGGCTGACCGCTCCATCTAGCTCTTCCTCAAAGGGAGGGACAGCAGACACATACAGACCTCTGAACACGACAGCACCTCTGCTGAACAGCGCAAGGAAAGACTTCAGCTCCCTGTCAGCCATCACCACAGTTCCTAGAGAAATTCAGCTGGCCCCACACTTGCACGTTCCTCCCTGATAATACCTCTCCGCTCCCTGCCTCAGCCCACGTTAATTGTGTACAACGTCTTAAAAGACCACCCAGCTCGAGTTGCAAAGCATTCAGCGATGGAGAGAAATAACAATTGCATCGAGTGTGGTTATGCTTCTTGCCAAAAAGATTAGCAGTGGGAAAATTCCTCCTTTAGAGAGCTTTGCAGCCAAGGACCAGCCCATCGGGTTCATGACCGACAGCGTGCCCCACACACGTTTAAAGGCAATGGAGAAAATGTGGGAAGAATGACGAGACTGGTATCTTCCCCTAAATCTTCCTTTTGTCCTTATTCCTAAAAGCGAGAGCAGAGCCAGGTCAGCGATCCCAGCAGGCTGGTAGGCAACCAGCAACAAGGTTCATTTATCAAAGACATTGTAGGGAAGGATGGTGATGGTAAAGGAAGGCTCTACCAACTGGAGCATCATCTTTCTCTCCAGCCCTTTGTTGTTAAAATTAAAGCAAAATAACACAAACTGTAAGGATGTTAAAGGAGGAAGAATCACCTCATTTGTAAGGAAATTCTGAGTATCTCAAAGGATGGGTCTGTAGGTAGCCACCCCAAAAACGCCTATGTAGAGTGCATTGTGTTATGAAAAGACATTTAAAGAAAGGGGCCAAACTATAGATTACAGAGAAAAACATTCACTGGAAGGTGAAAGATGAATACTGACACTCATATCACAGAATCACAGAATCACCGGGTTGGAAGAGACCCATTGGATCATCGAGTCCAACCATTCCCACCAAACACTAAACCATGTCCCTCAGGACCTCGTCCACTCGTGCCCCATCAATTATTTTTAACTCTGTAGAAATACAAAGAAAGGAAACACAGCCTTGAGGCTTTTGTTAGATACAAGTGAATGTGTTTGTTGCCGTGCTGATAGATGCTGCCGTAGCACCCAGAGAGGTTGTTATGATCATATATCTTGGAATGAGTATGAACTGGAGAGGGGCAGATTTAGACTAGATATTAGGAAGAATTTCTTCACCATGAGAGTGGCGAGGCTCTGGAATAGGTTGCCAAGAGAACTTGTGGCTGCCCCATCCCTGGAGGTGTTCAGGGCCAGGTTGGATGGGGCTTGGAGCCCCTGATCCAGTGGGAGTTGTCCCCACCCATGGCAGGGGGTTGGAACTAGGTGATCTTTGAGGTCCCTTCCTACTCAAACTATTCTATGATATCATCTTACACATGGTTTCACCGGAAAGAGCACTTCAACACTGAACCGCTGAGGACCTTGCAATTGCTGCACGGAATTGGATTTGTCTGGCTGCCTTTCATCCTTTAAATCGAATCAGAGTTTACTTGACTAATTTTACAGTGCAGTGTGGATATGTTTATTTTATGTAACGTAAAGGTAAAATGCTACATCAGAAACACATCATGGTCTTCCAAAACTTCTAGCCTAAGATGCAGAAGCCCATGAATCCAGAAACTACTTACTTTTTTCATTTATTTTCTCCTTTTTGTAGATAAAAGAGTTCCCTTTTCCCATCTCCAGCAAATTTCTAATCACTGCTAAGAAGAAACATTGACAACTTGTGAAGATGCAATAAAGCACTGGGACAGGAGACCAGGCAACAGTAATATTTGATCTTTAAAATAATGTCTCTGAACCTCAGACCTGCAAAAAAAAAATCTTCAGAATGAGTTAAGAATTGCCTGGGATGACAACTGTATCTAGAAAACCATGACGAAAAAAGGCTTCTAATCACCTTCTACACTGATAAGTTTCTGCACCACTAAGCCTTCTTCTGAGAGACCCAGAGCCCATTTATTGTGGTTTTGGTTTTACTTAATCACAGATCTTGATGGTCCCTAACAAGTCCCCTAAATTAATGGGCATGCTTGACCTCCTTTGGATTCCACGCATGGGATTCAGTGAAGGTGCCACCCATCCAGATGTTTCAAGCACCTTTTGAAAAGAAATCTCTTTTCTTTTATTGGACACCCTGGCAAGAGAGCCAACGTGGAATGTAAACTGTATGCAGTGTTATATATTTTCTCTCGCTGTTTACAAACATATAGAGCCCAGTTCTTCCCCCACTGGGGTTATATGAGCCCAGAATTTATCAATGTTGGAAAACATACTTCTGCTTTATACTGAAGTGAGCAAGCAGATTTTTTTTTTGCAGGAGACAAAACAGCTCAGGCAAGCAATCACTGCTTTGCCTATGGATTTGAATACACGTGCAAGAAAATATTTAGATTACTTGCAGTAAACAATCTTGCCGCAATACCCACAAAAATCAAACCTTGAGTATGGAGGGGAAGTCAGTGAAGAACGCCCTTGCCTTCCTCAGCAGGAAGGGAGGCTGTTCAGCTGTGAAAGATGCCCTCAGCAACGCCTTCATTTCACATCTGCTTTGGCTCCTCTGAGCCAGCCCTCAAATTTTCTTTGCTAAAAGAGCATGGCCACAGTGTCACAAACCATGCACCCACAGACCTATAGAAGCGTTGCTGGCTTCTCACCAGCTTGTTTCTTCTCATCTGTAGCTCCAAGCTGCCTTTCCTTGCTGCTTCTCCCGCCTTGCTCTGCTCCATCTCATATTTTCTGCCCCACGGGACCACAGGTTGGTCCCAAAAGCCACTAAAAGGCATAGTGCTAGTCTGGGTCTATCTTCTTCAGGCCAGGTGCTGGCTCAGCCTTCAGTACCTACAAAATCACCCTGCAGTCCTCATGGAAGTAGGCAGGTGATTTCTGTCCATGGGCTAAAAATCCAAGTAGACAGGAGTTCTGGTCCACAGCAAGCTGAACATGAGCCAATAGTGAGCTCTGGCAGCTAAGAGGGCCAACTGTGTTCTGGGGTGGCCCAAGAACAGCATTGCTAGTCAGTTAAAGGAGGTGATTTTCCAAGTCTACACCGCACTGGTGTGGCCTCACCTTGAGTATTGGGTGTAGTTTTGGATGCCACAGCATAAAAATGATATCAAGCTACTGGAGAGTGTAGAGAGGAAGCCACAAAGCTGCTGAAGGGTTTACAGGGGAAGCTGTATGAGGAGCAGCTAAAGCCACTTAGTCTGTTCAGCCTGGAGAAGACGAGACTGGGGGGAGACCTCATAGCACTTTACTGCTTCTTCATACAGGGAGGAGGAGAAGTAGGCACTGAGATCTTCTCTCTGGTAGCCAATGATAGGACCCAAGCGAATGGCAGGAAGCTGTGCCAGGGGAGGGTTAGGTTGGAAAGGTTCTTCCCCCAGAGGGTGGTGGAGCACCGGAACATCTCCCAGGGGAGCAGTCACAGCGCCAAGCCTGACAGTATTCCAGAAGCATCTGGACAACGCCCTCAGCCCCACGGCACGAGTGTTGGGGTTGTCTGTGCAGGGGCAGGAGTTGTACTCAATGATCCTTCTGGATCCCTTCAAACTCAGGACACCATGATTTTATTTAATAGCTGGTGATTATATGGATGAGGTAATAAGGACAGCTAGCAACCAGTGTCCTTACAAGACGTTAGAAAAGCTACTAATGCTTTGACACGAAGAAATTTATGGTGCTTGCAAGGCTGAGCTCTGATAACGATGCGTTTTCTGGCCCCAGGACTGCTGCTGTTGTTGAAATAACAGGAATGTACTGATAGCCGAGTGAAGTATTCTATATATACATATGTTTACACCCACATATTCATAGATGTAAACACCCACATATAAAAGGGGATAAATAAATATCTGAGGTTCACAAATGAGCAGTTTTAGGAAACTGTAGAACATGAGGGAGGATTTTGTTTAGAGAAGCGTTTCCCCTTTCCCCCCCCGTCCAAGATGAGATCTCTAACATCTGCCACCCGTCATCTTCCAGCCAAGCCAAAGGGGTCATGAGCGCAAAACAGACGCCGCACAGAAAGGTCGTGCTTTGGTAGAGTATTCACTTGATTTTGGATGGACGAGGAGCATTATCTGTGCTCAACCCCTGCAGCTTCTGCCTGCCGGGGCTGCAGAGGTCTGGCAGGGTGCTGCTCCTCTGCCACGTTGATTTAAAGAGCTGGGAATAACTCACAGCCAAAATGAGACAGAGGTAGGTTCGATCACCCAAACTAGATCTCTCTACTGCCATCCTCAAGCACCGTTTCATGGTTGGATCTGAATACGGCTGGAGATGCCTCCTTTTTATCCATTTTTTAAATGCTCTTGTGGAGGGAATCTACGGTCATCAGACTTAATAAAGCTCAACGTGTTTAGAAAAGCAGAGAAGGGCAGAGAAAGGGTAAATAGACACAAAAATAGCTCCACAAAGAACAAAAAAAAATCCTGGAAAGTGGAGGAAGGAAAAGCCGAGTTACAGCAAAGGAGCCCTTTTAGCACAACACGTAGGTACGTACACTGCCAGGAGCAGGAAAAGACTGAAAGGTGCAGCTCTCAAGTATTAACGTAACCAGGATAACATTAATCTAGGAGCAGGTAGAAAAAAAAGCTCGATTAGATCAGTCTCAGAGGGCTCTTTTGGGGAGAACATGGACAGTACCTCCATGGCTCAGGGAACACACCTTGAGCTCAGGCCCCGAGGAGGCCCAAAGTGAAATGCCACACTGGAGCTGCTGCCACCACTGTGCTCAGGTGTTCTCTGAGAAGCGTAGATGCAAGGCTCCCCCAGCATTACTTGTACCACTGTCCCTGTCCCTTTCATTCATTTCTTGCAAGGCAGCACTTGAAAACTACCCAACAGACACCAACAACTTGTCTGGGAACACCAGGCTAGAGACAGTCACGGCTCGGTAAAAGAAGGTTCAGAAGTGACCAAGAGCCTTTTGGTGCTTCAGGACCTTTCTGCCAGATGGTTTGGGTGCCTCCCTGTGAGCTTCTGGACTGTTCATAGCTGAGGGATGCTACAGCATGGAGAGGCTTATAGGTAGCAACACTACCAACCCCAGCAAAGCCTTTCCCCAACAAATGGTTCTGCCAACACACCTCCCACTGGACACATGCACAGGTGATGAGCCCAAGAGCAGAAATGATCTGGAATATCTCAACATTTAATGGCTTCTGCTAGAAAGCTACCTGGAGGAGAAGAACCTGGGGGTGTTGGTTGACAGTGACTGAACATGAGCCAGCAGTGGCCCAGGTGGCCAAGAAGGCCAATGGCATCATGGCTTGGATCAGAAACAGAGTGGACAGCAGGGCCAGGGAGGTTATTCTCCCTCTGGACTCAGCACTGGTGAGACCGCTCCTTGAATCCTGTGTGCAGTTCTGGGCCCCTCACCACAAGAAGGATGTTGAGGCTCTGGAGCGAGTCCAGAGAAGAGCAACGAAGCTGNGGAGGCTGAGGAGAGACCTCATTGCTCTCTACAGCTACCTGAAAGGAGGTTGTGGAGAGGAGGGAGCTGGGCTCTTCTCCCAAGTGTCAGGGGACAGGACGAGAGGGAATGGCCTCAAACTCTGCTAGGGGAAGTTCAGACTGGACATTAGGAAAAAAAATTCACAGAAAGGGTGATTGGGCAGTGTTAGAGGCTACCCAGGGAGGTGGTTGATTCACCTTCCCTGGAGGTGTTTAAGGCACAGGTGAACAACGTGCTAAGGGACATGGTTTAGTGTTTGATAGGAATGGTTGGACTCAGTGATCTGATGGATCTTTTCCAACCTGTTGATTCTGTGATTCTATGATTCATGATAGGGAGAAGGGATGGCCATCAGTCAGAAGGAGATGGTCGCCGCCAGAAACAAAAGTGGATGTGTTGCACCCTGAGAAGCAGAGAGCTGTTGCAGCTTGACTTCTCAACCCCTCCTTTGGGAGATTCAGTCCTCACGGAGGCAAAGACTGATCTCAAACATCTTCCCCTGCTCTGGGATATTCCTTTAGGAAGGTAATGCCAAGCCACCTGCAAGGGGATCACTCCTCCATGCCAAACTATAGGGGACAGCCTCCAGCACGCTGCTCAGAAATCCCTGCTGGGGCTGAGCAGCAATCCAAACCATGACTCATACGTGCTTGGGAAATTCCTATCTGGCAGCTTAACTTAGACTGGCTTCTGCAGAATGAGAAATGCATGCCATTCGCCTAGGAATAAAACAAGAAGAGGCCTCCTTTTTATCCTTCCATTACCCCTTTGAGAGGAGTTGGAGCTTTCTTTTTGTGTTCCAGGCTGTCTGGAGACACATGATGAGACAAATATGTGGGGATAAAATAACCCACTATCGGCACTTCTGACACTCCTTTGCAGCTAACTCTTGGATCCTAGCCCGAAACCCATCTTCCTTTCAGCCCAAGAGCCCATTGCAATAAAGTTGTGTTTGCGTGACTATTAAAAGCACAGAGGAGAAGATGAGTTAAACAAACGTGGTAGCTGCTGTCACAACCATTATGACTATAAGGCTGGTTATTCTCCAGTGTCTTTGGATAGCGCTTCACAAGAGCCCAGAAAGGATAGATAATTACCTCAGAACGGTTTGGGATGTGCAATGAGTCCTTGGCATCAATTCTGTGCACTGGGGACAGGGTGGATGCTGCAATCTGAGGGTTATTTTGAGATATTCTTGGCCTCAGAAGTGTCCAGACTGGTGTGAAGGGTCATGGGTGTAGCTCACTGCAACAAGCTGTGCTCGGGGCACTGCCAAGCACCCCTAGAGAGGTGGCAAGAACAAATTAAGACATTAAAGCCATTAAAATAATAATTAAAACCCCCATTAAAATAAAAAGAAGTCTAAATCCTTCCCTAGACAATGTCCCTTTTGTTTAAGGGGAAAAGAAGCCCTGAAAAAAACGAAGTTTTTCTGTTAGAAAACTTGAATAGCCAAAGCTATGGGAGACTGTCGCTTTACACAGCCATCGTGAGGAAGGTAAAGCTGAAATACTCCATCCAGGAAAGGCTCTCAGGAAAACAAAACCTAATTGTTTATTACTGATTTTCATCCTCTGTCTTTATTGGGAGGAAGGGGTGTTCTTGATGCAGGGGAGCAGGGTCCTTTTTCCACTCAGCTCCACCTGCCACTAGTTTACGCACCTACACACAAACTCTTTTCCTTGCCAGCACATGAGCTGCACCCATCCAGCCCTATTTTTGTGCCACAAGCAGAACCCTTTCCTCCAGGTCCAGCTGCCCAGCAGAGACCACGAGCCTGGCAAGGCAACCTGTCACAGCTTAATTAACGAAACCTCCTCATTCAAACCTTCTGACCACACTGCGGCAATAGCAGAGAGGGGAAAAATGTCAGAACAATGTGATAAGTGGCCCCATGCTTAAGAAAGGCCCTTGGGGAGGAGGGTTCAGGACCTGAAGAGCATTGAGGTACTTCTTCCACTGCAGGCGTGCCCATATTTTGAGAACTAGATGCATGATTTTGGGATGTTCTTCCATGGGATGAAACAAACTGCGTCACCCAAATACATGTTAACTGAAATTAAGTAAATAAATGAACAAAAATGCTTTCCAAACCAGCTAACAGTGGAGCCAAAGATCATAGATTCATAGAATCACCAGGTTGGAAAAGACCCCAATGGCATCTTGGCTTGTATCAGAAACGGTGTGACCAGCAGGTCCAGGGAGGTTATTCTCCCTCTGGACTCAGCACTGGTGAGACCGCTCCTCGAATACTGTGTCCAGTTCTGGGCCCCTCAGCACAAGAAGGATGTTGACGCTCTGGAGCGAGTCCAGAGAAGAGCAACAAAACTGGTGAAGGGGCTCGAGAACAGGCCTTATGAGGAGCGGCTGAGAGA
>WAAB01021672.1:20501-39643 GCA_013389865.1 Piaya cayana | reverse complement strand
CTCTAACAGTGCCCAATCACCCTTTCTATGAATTTTTTTTTTTCCTAATGTCCAGCCTGAACCTCCCCTGGTGGAGCTTGAGGCCATTCCCTCTTGTCCTTTCCCCTGTCACTTGGGAGAAGAGCCCAGCAACCTCCTCTCTACAGCCTCCCCTCAGGTAGTTGTAGAGACAATGAGGTCTCCCCTCAGCCTCCTCTTCTCCAGGCTAAACACCCCCAGCTCTCTCAGCCATTCCTCATAGGGACTGTTCTCCAGCCCCTTCACCAGCTTCGCTGCTTTTCTCTGGACTCGCAGTTGGAGAGCAGTGATTTCATCTGGTGAAACCAAACCTCTTCCCTCCAACACATGGCAATTCCTGGCTGGAGGAGACCAGACCCTCCCTACAAACCTCACCAGAGCATTCATACTTCAATCATCCACCTGCCATTTAGACAATAATGCTTTATCACTTAGAGAAAAATCTCATCACTTGTCTAACAGAACTGGAGAAGGCCATGGGGAAGCATCAGGAGACAGGATGAGGAGCAGAGCAAAGCTGCCCTGGGAGGTGAGAGACCTGACTGGGAAGGAGAGCAAGCAAGCCCTTCCCCAGGTTCAGTGCTAACAGCTGCAGGTTTTCCCTTTCCCATTAGAAGCTCAGATGCCAGAAACCAGATCGTANAAATTTACATGTTTCATTTGTTTATCTACTGCCACAAGTAGAGATTTTGCTGCATAGCTTGCAATTCCTTTGGGAAAGCAAATTGGTAATCTGATAGAGAAAACCTCAAAGGGGAGAAAGCATTCCAATTTAGAGGAGGAAAAAAAAAAGCATTTCCTTGCAAAAAAAACCAAAAAAAAAAGTTCATTACTTGGTTATTTCACCATGCAAGCAAATTTAGCAAGCGCCCAGTAGGTATTTCAGATAAAATGCGAAAGGGAATTGTCACAGTGACACTTGATTTGTTTGGTATTAGTTCTGCCATCCACTGTCAGCGCGTTTCTCCATTAAAGGACATTATTGCTGCACTTCTCTTTCATTTACATAGTAAAAATAGATCAATTCTCAAGGCCCACATGGTGAGGCACCTCCTCCACTTCTGGGTTGCAGGAGGAGTAGATGAGGTGGTCTCCGTCCCATCACCTTGTCAATATACCCAGGATGCACCTCAAGTGATAATTATCATAGAATCATAGAATTATAGAACAACCAGGTTGGAAGAGACTCACCGGATCATCAAGTCCAACCATTCCTATCAAGATTCCTATCAAAATTATGTGCCTTTATTAGGCACAGCATCAGGAGGCACCAGACAATTAACTCTAAATCCATCCTGTCTATCACTGCCGCCACTGTCACTCACGCAACACAAGGGATAACTCAGTAAACATCTCTGGCATTCAGCAGCAGTGGCAGAAATGACCCAGAGCCCCCACGGTGAGATTAACAGCCAAGCACCACGAGATCTGTAGGGCAAAGAACGTCTCCATCGGTAGCAATTTGTACGGCACCTCGCACTGTGCGGCTCTAATCACTGATCAGAGCCTCACAGGCTCCGACTTGACAGATACTGCATTTCTTTGTAATCCCCATTCCTTTTGTAATCCCCATGGGCTCCAGTCTGTGCCTGGGGAGCTCTACATGTAAGTGCTCATGCGTGACGGCGGGGGAATGATGTTTGGTGAGAGACGCTGACAGCTGAATGCGTTAGGAGATGACTATCAAAGGCATCTTCCAGCCAAAGCAGTCGCAGGGCTCCAGCATCCCAAAAAGCTGCAGAGGAAAGAAAGAAAGAAAAAGGCAACATTTCCTTTTGGATAGCATCGTCTGGGTGTTCGGTGCTTTCCCAACACACCAGAGCATGCACAGGGGATCAGAGCAGGCTTCCCTCCATTCCAGATTTATTACTGGAGAAGACATCTCCTAGGAAGCCTGTGGGGCTCCTGCTTCTCATCTCCTCTTCCCTGCAGCTGCTGCACTTGCAGAGCCGCAAATTGCATAAATCAGCAGTAATGGCTGGGAGATGAAAGAGTAAATAGCCCGTCAGGGAAGTTATTGATACTAAAGGGCAAATCCTGCCCTGACAGGCATCCTGCAACCTCCTGTTCATTAGAAGGGAGATGGAAAGCGTGTATGTCAAGGTGAACGTCAGCCCTCGGGACATGGGCTTCATTGAAGGTAGGTCAAAGTTACACAGGTGCCTGCAGGTCAGAAGGGAAGATGCTTCAGCCCTGTCTGCTTCCCACTAGCTGCAATCTGGTTTTCACAGATATCCCTTTATTTAATCACCTCAAATCCCTTTCCCATTTCATAGATCCTGGCAGGATGGTGCTTTGCAGTGAGGCTGGCGACGCAAAACCACGGAGAGCCTCAGAACTTAGGACGATGTCGAGAAATCCCAAGTGCCTTTTTCTGAGACTTAGTGAGGATGGGGGGAAGGGGAAGAGACACTGCACACAGAGCAGCAAGTCTCTTGATTCAAAACTCTGCTTTGATATTGGTATCTTAAAATCACCTGTTCTTGACTTGCGGGTGAGAAACGCTCTGTAAAAGGGGGAAAAAAGTCTTTCTAAACTTCCTCTTTAAAAGCTGTGAACTGAAAAAGAAGAACCCACATGGATTCATGTTTAAAACTGGGATTTTAAACGCGGCTACGGAGTTACAGGTGGGGAGTCCAGGAGAGTCTGACTCCCAGAATTTCACGTCTCAACTTTAGCACACTGCAACGAATGCTGGTAAAGGGTCTGGAGCACAAATCTTATGAGCGACAGCTAAGGGAACTGGAGTTGTTGAGCCTGGAGAAGAGGAGGCTGAGGGGAGCCCTCACCACCCTCTACAGCTCCCTAAAAGTAGGTTGCAGTGAGGTTGCAGTCTCTCCAACCAAGTAACAAGTGATGGGATGAGAGGAAACGGCCTCAAATTGCACCAGGGGAGGTTCAGATTGGACATTAGGAAAAATGCTTTTACCAGAAGAGCGGTGAAGCACTGAAACAGGCTGCCCAGGGCAGTGGTGGTGTCTCTACCCCTGGAGGTGTTCAAAACATGTGTAGTTGTGGCACCCTGAACCCCAAAGGGGTTTCCAAGAGCTTCAGTAGATCATTTGCACTCAAACTGCCCCCTAAGAGAATGGCAGGACCAGCATCACCAGATATTTGCAGCAGAGCATCAGCTTTCCCCCAAGCAGACCTCCAAATTTTCCCCTCTCTCATATCTTAGTTCTTTTCACATCACACTTAGGCTTTCCTAGGACTGCTTCTCCACCGTAGCAGAGACAGGAGGAATGTGGCACACCGGGTTTGTTTGGATAAAGCGAGGAGGGAGGATTATCATTAGCTTTCTAATGGAAAACTGGCACCGGCGTTAGTGCTTAGATCGGTACAAGGCTCTGTAAATGAAAATTAGACGCAGTAGGGGGAAACCTCTGAATTCCCCGAACAGAGTGAATTACCGATATTCCAGGAGGGGTGATTAGGCAGGATGCCAAGCCATAATGAAGGTTTTCTAAAAATAACTAAGTCAAAAGTCCATAAACGTCAGGAATTCCTAGCACGGTAACTGCAGCCCTTGCTTTCCCTGATAACCAGCTAGGAGCAAGCCTGGCAAAGCCTTAAGTGATGATGGGACTCACACTACTGACTTTGGTGGTCCTGGGAGTTGGTTTATGTGGTCTATGTCAGAGCTAAAGCAAGCCACCTTTAGCCCGATGCCCCCTTGCAAATATTTTCCTGCTGTTGAAAAGCAAAACAAGAGAGGGGATGATTGAAAGGAGCTCAAGGCTAAGTTCATCTTGCTGCTGTATCTCCTGACTCTGTAAGTTAGACCTTCAGCATACCAACAGGGACACTGAGTGGGAAGGGTTAAATCCTCATGCATCAAGCCTGTAATAAATGTGTGTTGACTGGCAACTGCTCTTCATGCGCTTGGACTCTTGTGGAGCCAGTATTTTAAGGGCTGCTGAGATAGCCCTTAACCTTGTGGCAACTATACTGAGTGAATATTCTTTCTTTCCAGAGATCGATCTCTCTCTCCAGCAGCGCTGTCTGCTCTGCATAGCAGGGAATTTTGTAAGGAGTAAAGATAAAGAAACACAACTGTAAAATTACTTCTAAAATCAATTAGAAACAGGCAAAGAACTGGAAAGCATTTCCTATCCCATAACCTTTCTGGGGGTCCTGGTGCTGCTGCCCCACAGCGGGGCGGTCACTGCCTGGATGATGCGAGTGGTGGGGGACAGTGGAGCTGTGGAAGTGGAGAAACATGAGTGGACACTGCAGATATTAGAGCTGTGTGTGGCATCAGTGCAGACGACCACTGCAGAGGTTTTCCTCCTCTGCTGTCTCATGCTTCTGCTGTCCCCAAAGCCGGCAGCGTAATTAAGTGGCAGCACGTAGGCAAAATCCTAAGAGCTGCAAGTTTTCTGCACATGCAGCTATGTCAATACAAGAAATTCTGTGAAATTTGAAGCACAATTTAAAATTTGCATGTGTTTCTCACCAAGTCTGACTTTGTTGCTTGGCTCAGATGAAACACGGGATGTAAATTGGCTCAAGGGTTTTTTTGCTCGGAGATGCAGTTATCAATGTGGGAACATATGCAAGGCCTGCTGCTCTGCCCTAAACAACCTCAGGAGAGGAGTCCAGCAATTACACTGAGGGTTTAGGGCAATTCCTATATAAACTGTAGTCTTCCAGTGGTGCAGTTCATTTTTCAAAGTGATAAACCGTAATCTTATTAGCTTGCCTCCTTCAAGCAATGCAGAATCCTCCCTATCTGATCGGCACAAGGAGGCAAGGATTCAAAAAGCAAGCTTGCATTCTCATTAAAGCACTGGCAGTAGGTTGTTTTTTTTCAGCCTCCTCCTGTTTCAACAAGACATTAGTATGTACAATGTGCGCTCTGGAACTAGTTTGGTCTAATCCTCTTCTTTGTTTGTCTTTCAGCATTGCAGCTTTTAAACTCGTATGGCATTAGCCCAGCGAGGAAAGTGCAAGGCTGGCTCACTCCGAGTGAGTTATAAGAGCCACGAGCTTTGGTTATGTGCTACAGCACTTCCAGAAGCGAGTCCTGTACTGAGTAAGCTCTAGGAGAAGAGCCTGGAATGGGTTTCCATCAGTAGCAACAAAATGGGGAAAAATAAGCCCTATCAGGGATAAATAAGCCCTTTCCCAGAACGATAATTATCCTTTTAAACAAGCATCTTAAAAAAAGCTGACAGCCTTCCCCAGATTTTTCGCAGCTTTCAAGTATCAAAGTTTCAAGTGAAGTTGTCCAAAAGGCTCATTATCAATAATTTCAACCTGCTACATTACCAAAAAAAAAAAAAGTAGTTACAATTTACTTTGACAATAATACATATAAGAAACACTGTTAAAATTGTGCCTACTTCAAACCCTGGGTGAAAACACCCAAAACTCTTAAGTTGTGAAGTCACATTTGAATTAAAATTATTCTCTTTTTCATAAGTAGAAAATACTGGTGATTGATGCAGGGTTTCGCTTGGCAATGAGTCTTTTATGAGGGGAAGTACAGACAAAGATAAAGAAAAATCTGCTTTTAAAAATCTATTTTTAACGGATAAAAACACCACCATGAAGCAGTTGCAATGACACGCAACCAGCAAAACAAGGGCCAAAGAATATAAGATACTGAGGCAGAGCTTAGAAGAACCAAAGAGAGAACTGATTTATCTGGAAAATAAGCATATCCATGACCAAAACCTCTGTTTATCTCTTTTAGAGTTTCCCTCCTGCATTGTTCCTCCAGTTTTTCTCACTACACATCACTATCCATTGCCATGGGACTGCAGACCAGAACCATTGCTGAATAATTCCTGTGTTCAGCTGCAGAGAGCTGGAACATATGAATTACCTCTCCATTAAATAAGCCAATAGCTCTGCTGGGATATTCAGCCTAGGGTGAAGTTGTATTAGTAAAATTTGGAGTCAGAAGAGAATACAGCACCTGGCAGGTGCTGCGGAGCTTGCTAGTACGTCCTTGTGTGTTCACACCAGGGAACGCCGGGAGCATTTCCAGAGCACCGCAGAACACGCGCTGGTTTAGGATTTTATTAAATGTTTTCCTCTTCAATAAAGTTCACAGATTTTCTCCTTCTTTGTAACCTCCAAAATCTGGTATCCTGGCAAAAAGTCAAACGCAAGGCAGAACTGTTCATTAAGGTGGGCTGGTGAGACCAAAAGAAATGCAAATTATCCCTAGAAATTGCTCACCAGGCCCTCTGGGTTGGCGTGCTTGCTGTGGGAGCCCCCCAACCCCCCGGCGTGGTCAACAATGAGCCAACGGTTCAGGGAGGGTAAAGCAAAGCAGGCAGAGACCCAAGTGCTGCCCTGGCTATGCAGGCAAAGACCTGCTGGATGGCTCCACCAATGGAGCTATCGCACCATCTCCCACGGCTTCACCACAGCTTTTTCCTGCCAGAAGATGATGGTAGGGAAGAAGGGAGCATTCTGATGTCCTCAGTCAAAAAAGCTAGGACAGAATCTCAGGGAATATGCCAAGCAGTGAGCTGTATTTTCTCTCCAGAGCTCGACTTGCTGTTGCCAACAAAAGAGCAGCGAATTGTTGAAAGGAATTAAAAATACCTCAAAGATTACCAGGACCATGAAACTTTCTGCCTTCAGAAAGATGTCCTGCTCCCACCAGCGTCACCCCACTGTTGCTATGAGATGTGTGTGATCCCATTTAGCCAAGGTCCCTATCAGCTAGCGGGAGCAGGGCTTTTCAGTCCTCCTCTTTTGGGTAGACGAGGTCCTGAGGGACATGGTTTAGTGTTTGATAGGAATGGTTGGACTCGATGATCCGATGGGTCTCTTCCAACCTGGTGATTCTATGATTCTATGAGGTGACACCCTAAGGAAGAGCAGTTTCCATTGTTATTTTTTTCTGCTTTTTTCTACTTTTCTTTTAAGCCTTTCCCCCGTAACCACAGCAGCTTTAGTGAAAGGACAGTAATACCAGAGTGATGGAAATGAGAAAAAGTCCCACATGAAACTCCTCTCTTTGTTTTCATGCCAAGTCAGCCTAATTTTACTTGGGATGGCTTCCAAAAAAGCACTGAAATTGAGTTTTCAACTTCATTTGCAAAGCTAATGACTTCCAATCAGAGGATGGAGACAAGCACTGCTGGCTTGTTGGAGAGCTGGAAGGTGGCTGCACATCTGCACTATCCTTCACTCACTATCATGTTCCTACTGGTTACTGGAGCTGACCCGAGGTCAAGTTGGATCGAGCTGTGAGCAACCTGATTGAGTTAAAGATGTCCCTGCTCCTGCAGAGGGGTTGGACTGGATGACCTGACTGGATGACCAAAGCATTCTATGATTCTGATAGACAAACCCAACCAAACTGATAATTCCTCATTTCAGGCGTAAATCAGCACACAAACTGCAGTAATTCGGCTACAAGAGGAGGTACAACTTCAACCACAGCAACATCTGCACTTGTACATCTTCAGCTACAGCAGTCCTAGCAACACATTGACTCACAGTCCTGTTTCAACATAGAGTATTTTCAGCAAAAAATACGACCTACCAAAATAAATTGCTCCAGTGTGAGTACAACTGAAAAATTATCCCAGCATTTGCCATCAAGTCCATTGAAGTCCTCTCTGCAGCATACGCTGGTGTGAGCACTGTGGTTGAGAAAATCTGGTGGTGGCCACTTGGGCAGGAGAAACCAGGGCAGATCTCCTTGACCGACACACTGGTCACTAGATGGTTTTATATTCATCCCAAACCAGCTTCTGGACAAGTATTTGCTGGGAAAAAAAAATAGAAGAAAATTACTGAGGGTTGCAAGATGACAAGCCTTGTAAGAGGTGCCAATCTGTACTCCATGATCATTGTTGTGTTTCATAGAATCATAGAATGGTTGGGGCTGGAAGGGACCTTAAAGGTCATCCAGTTCCAAAGCCCCGACACCTCCCACTGGATCAGGTTGATCAAAGCCCCATCCAACCTGGTCTTGAACACCTCCAGGGATGGGGCAGCCACACGTACAGGACAGAAATTCTGCCTCCACCCAAACCTAGAGCCAGCTTCCACAGCAGAGAAAGGTGGGGCTTTTTCCCCTTAATAAACACTGTTATTTCCACCTCTCCCAAACTGCCCCTGTCCCCAGACATGGCCAGAAGGGCCTAGTTTAGTCCCACTGCCTTGTGGGACCATTCATAATTTCACCATTACCATTTCACAATTCATCCAGAGACGAACGTTCTCACACCACTTGAAAAATATAGAACAGCTAGAAATGCATCTTTACCATGAAGTTTCATCGTTATATATATTCTGGGCAATATAAAGTGGAAAGGAGCATTGTAGAAGGTGTCTCGCTCCCAGGTTTCATTCTGTTTCTTCAGCTCTGGGCTGTTTGGCACATCCATCAGCTGAGATGGTGGCTCGTTCATTAGCCCTAAAAACTACTTGTCTTTAATGAAACAATGGTGAAGAAGTCAAAAGCACTTATTGACCAAAGGGCCAGACTACACCTTGCTGGTGGAGTGGTACCATAAATGATATTAAAAACGTTGCTGGGTTTCCAACACCATCTGCTGTGTTTTGAAAGGGAAGCCTTCACCCAGAAGCATTTCTCAGGATCCCAGCATGGTTCCATAGGAGCCGCATCCTCAGTGGACACAAATCAGAGCTTCACTGAAGTCAGTGGCATTGCACCCACTTTCTCTGTCCACAAGAAATTCTAGCCTTGTATTTTCCAGCTCAGCATCCTGTGATTCTGACTTCCAAGATAATCCAAGTCTTGGCAGGAATGCCTCTCTGTTTGACAGAAAACACTCTCGTGTTATAATTTTCCATCTATAATTACCAAGAGATTGAATTCCTTCATTGCAAACAAGCGTGGTTGCTCCCTTAAGACTCACTGATGTGCGCGTTTGCAGAGAAGGGGAAGAGGGAAGAGCAGAGAAGGGGAAGAGGGAAGTGCAGAGGACAGGAGAGGGGGAAAGAGACTGAGAAGGAAAATCTGCAGAAGCATTGATTTGGTTTTTGGAACTTGTTTGCAGTAATGTAGCAGGATGTCTGAATTCAGTATAGCCCTTGGCTCAAGGACAACCAGCCGAGTGGTGGAAGGTGAAATCAAAGCCACGTTCACCAGCAAGCAAGAGAGCTACCACTGTCCATTCAGCTTTCCAGAGTATAATTTGAAGGCTGCAGAGCCACATGCTCATCGAGCACAAAGCAGCACCCTTTCACTCAAGGATTCAGCCTGCCTGGGGGTCAAGTAGACCTTGTAAAGGTGGAGCAGAAACTTCTGTTTAAGTAGTATGATAGGAAAGGTCACCAGCAATTTGCTCCTTATCCTTCTGCCTTCCACTGCCAATAAGTGCATTGGAAGACACACGGGCTGAGTTTTCTTCCCATAATCCTGCCCTGGATAGTTGCCTTCAAGGAAGAGTTTAAGCTTCCAGTCTGAGCTCCGAGGCAAATCAAAGCCATTTACCATTGGTTTTTCTTTAATCTTTTTTGCTAATAGCAGCGTGTATTGGAGTGTGAATTACAGCCAGCGGTAATAATGAACTCATAAGATAATGCCCCTAGGGAGAGAGAAGGAAATTCAGGGCCAGGATACAGAAGCTCTCATCAGGCAGATGGAAGGCTCGCTAACGAAGGCTTTTGCAGCAGGGGATGCTTTGGATTCGAGTAGTCTGACGCATTGAGCCTTTTACATCTTGTACATTTTTTTTCCCATACTTTCTACATGCAATTCTTGCCAGAATTTTTCGGACTCCACTTGGCGGAGAAGTGTTTAATCAGCATTCAGCCTCTTTGCGGGGCTGTCTCTGAGGGAACAGATTCAGGCAAGCGATAGCAAGCGGTAATTTTGGCTGCTTAATCTGGGTTGATTCACTTGAACAGTCTGCTTAACAATAGATACCATGTGGCCACAACCAAAGAAGTTTCATGGTCTTTACTGGGATTTAAAGTAGGTGTGAAATGCTTTAAAAATGCATCATTACTGCAGGAGCGATAAAAGCTTCATTGCCCTAATGAGGAAAAGGATTGGGCCAAGCTCCAGAGCAATTATTGCTTCTCCCCGTAAGGTCATTCAGTGTCTGATTCCTGGATTTCTTTTATAAAGTTGCAGAGGAAAAGAAAAGGGTCCAAAAGTTCCAGATCCTGGAGTCAAGCGATTGAGCAATAGCTCTGAGGACTGCGGGGAGGTCTTCCCTCAGTCTTCTTTCCCCATTTCCTTCAATCCTTAAGTTAAGTTTTCTTGACCTCTGATGGCTTTTGGACTCTGCCCAGCGCGCTTGCATCCTCCTGTAAGGATGCAAACCAACTCTCCAGCTGAGACCTTGTAGTGGTGAGCCATGCCAGAGGAAGGCTCAACGTGCCTTAAATCCAACAGATGTGTTAACTCATAGAAACATAAAATCACCAGGTTGGAAAAGATCCATTGGATCATCGAGTCCAACCATTCCTATCAAACACTAAACCATGTCCCTCAGCACCTTGTCCACCCATCCCTTAAACACCTCCAGGGAAGGTGACTCAACCACTTCCCTGGGCAGCCTCTGCCAGTGCCCAATGACCCTTTCTGTGAATTTTTTTTCCTAATNCTCTTCTCTGCACTCGCTCCAGAGCCTCAACATCCTTCTTGTGGTGAGGGGCCCAAAAATGAACACAGGATTTGAGGTGCAATCTCACCAGTGCTGAGTCCAGAGGGAGAAGAACCTCCCTGGACCTGCTGGTCACACCATTTCTGATCCAAGCCAAGATGCCACCTGGGCCACTGCTGGCTCATGTTCAGTCCCTGTCAACCAACATCCCCAGGTCCCTCTCCTCCAGGCAGCTTTCCAAACAGACTCCTCCTAGTCTGTAGCTGCTCAGGGTTGTTGTGCCCCAAGTGAAGGACCCAATATTTGGCCTTGTTAAACCTCATGCCATTGGTCTCAGCCCAGTTTCAATGTTTGTTTTTATCAGGAAAGAAAACATCATGCATACTCTTCTGTATTCTCCATCACCTAAAAAGTAGTTCAGGTCTTTCTGTCAGCCTCAGAGCACGACCATTATAAGACAGTTCAAACTAAAGGAATTACCCATCTCTGTAAGAGCAAGACCTCTTAGTCCATCCCACCCGAAGAACATCCTCTCCCAACCCTTTAGACAATACTCAGATGGGCAGGACAGTGCATACCTGATTTTAGCTTTGATACATTATTCTCGCATTGCTCTGGAATTTTTTAATTTTGATACAAACAACCATGGTAGCATGTCTTATCTCACATTATAAAGGATGACAGATGTGTTTCTGTAATACATCTCGCAATCCAGAACTGCAGACAGTCAAGGAAAAGGTTTTGAGATGAGATAGCAATAAAATAATTTTGCATTCCTCCATCAATGCATCTGCTGGTATTAAATTACGTTTTTTTGAGTGATCTTTACTCCAACAATAAAATGGGCTGTTATACAAGTAAGTGAAGGTCCAAGACCAGAGCTGGCCCAGCTATTGAGCTGCCAAGCCACAGTAATGTCAACATTTTTCTAAAACAATGTCATCTTTAGTCCAGTTAAAAAGCAAAGAACTCTAGAACTGAAATCACACTGTTGGAGTTTGAGACAATATTGCTTTTTTATCAAAAGAAGGAAGATCATTCTCCCCTGACGCTCTGCCGTCATGCCTGGAAACATTTAATGTCAGACTGGATGGGGCTCTGAGTGACCTAATCTAGTTGAAGATGCCCTTGCTTACTACAGTGGGGCTGGATAGGATGACCTTCATGGCCCCTTCCAATCCAACCATTCTATGATTCTTGCTGCCCTAAACTGGCCTGAGAAACAGCTACAAAACTGATTTTTCATGTTCTCATGAATGACCACGGCAGATCTTGGGTTGCTCGTGGGAGTTCAGGGTGATGAATGGATAAGGCTGCATATGAAGCCTTACTGGCTGAGGTCAATCCACGCATCACACTTCAGGGATTACAGTTAAGGGTCCTAAACAGTTCCACCTTACCACCTATCCCACTGGAAGAAGGTCTCAAAGCTTTCAGGCTAGATGATATTCTCAGCTGCCTAGTCTAAAGGGCTGCTGTTTATCCAAGCTGCAGAGCTCACCCCTTCCAGGAGACATCTGACTCAGGACACCCTATCCTAGGGCATCGCCTGGGAAGTTCAGACCTGGAAAGCCCATCAACGCTTGGTCCATGCAACAAAGTTGACTAAGAGCCAAGGACTCTGAGGAGCGGCAGTTCTCCTTCTATTTCTCTTTCACAGAAGTAACAGGTAACCCTAAAAACCTCAGTGCTAGTCTCTTCGACCAAGTAACAAGTGATAGGATGAGATGAAATGGCATCAAGTTGCATCAAGGGAAGTTTAGATCAGATATTAGAAAAAAATATCTTTACTAGAAGAGTGGTGAATCATAGAATCACTAGGTTGGAAAAGACCCACTGGATCATCAAGTCCAACCACTGGAACACTGAAGCACTGGAACAGGCTGCTCAGGGCAGGGGTGGAGTCTTCTTCCCTGGAGATGTTCTAAAAACATGTAGATGTGGTATTTCAGGACATGGTTTAGTAGGCATTTTGATATTGTGCTGATGGCTGAACTTGATCATCTTCAAGGTCTCTTCCAACCTTAACACTTTTATGAATACCTTCATGACACTTCCAAGAACAGAGCCTGGAGCATTCACCGGAGCATTTCCAGGTTTTTATTACAGCACCATTTAGGTCTGAACCTCCCAGCCCACTTGGAGGTTAGCAGCAACCACTAAGACTTAGTAACAGAGCTGAACTTGAAATCCCTAGTGTTTGTCCACTAACAGTCATTCAAATGCTTTATGAATAAAATCAGCGTCGCTCCAAAGGCACAAATTGTAACCGGGTCAGTCCTCATCCACCAAGGGGTTTGTTTTAGTACAACTTAGCCATTGTGCTTACACGCACATATTTTCCATCATTTCTTAGAAAACATGGGCCTCAAGAGAGGAAAAATGACAAAGGAATGAAGGAAGTCCATCTCTAAGAAATCACTGATTAAAATTGCTCCCAAGTTCCCGTTTCCTCCACAAACAAAACATCTTGCGAAAGTCCGAGTTAGGGTGGATAAAATATCAGCCACGCGCCTGACTTACAGCACTGGGACTGAGGTTTGGGCACCACTTCAAGACTCTCCCCTAGGAGTCTATCCAAACCCTCTTTGCTTCTGATGTGGAATAATTTGGAAGTGTTTTTAGGCTGCCGGCTGGGATAACACAAGGGCTATTGTAAACACACATGCAGCCGATCAGCACCAAACCCACGCAAATATGGTCTGTGTGCACATAAATAGCCAGCACGTAATCCTATGAAAATAAATAAATAAAATCAGACTTGAAATGTTGAATTAAAGAAAAAATGACAAAATCACTGAGGTCTTAAGAAAAATGGTGATCATTTATGGAAAGTGTTATGTTTCACTTAATTTTAATAAATGAAATTTACTTCAAGGCACACCACTAGATTTAAAGAGCTACAGATAACATACGGCCATAAGCAGCTATCATCCAAGTGTGTGCAATGAAGCAAGACCATAATTTCCATGGATGCTGGTTCAGAAGTAGCGCTGCCAGCTAAGAAAGTTTGGGAATGTAAGAGAGGGTAACTAGGGCATGGAGACCTGCACAGGCTCATAAATAACCTGCTGGAGATACACCAGCCATCCTGGAGCCTTGTGTAAGTGCTGTTTGCCTGTCCTCTGCTTTGGGTGGGGAAGGAGAGAATTGCTCCTTCATGGTCAAGGATAATTGTGGGTTTCTCCACTGTATTGGCCAGGAAGAAATTCACCTCTGCTGTGAGACACGTCCCAGCAGGTTCAAATGTAGAATTGTTCTACCCCAGCTTTCAAATCAGGCTGATGGGAGCTTAAATAGGGGTGTCCTCATAGGTGGCCTCTAGGGAAGCCATAGTCAGATGTTGGAACAAACCAATTAAGGTCACACTGTAAGATGCAGGGGCCCTTTCCTAAGATTCCTGTGTAGCTCTTGCTGCTCTGGTTTGTCTTACGGCATTACATTCATATCCTTCATTATATTATTTATTATTCTTTAGGGGCTCTTTATCAGGGATTGTAGCGATAGGCTGAGAGATAATGGTTTTAAGCTGAAAGAGGGGAGATTGAGATGAGATATTAGGTGGAAATATTTTCCTTTGAGGGTGGGGAGGCCCTGACCCAGTTTGCCCAGAGACGTTGTGGCTGCCCCATCCCTGGAGGGGTTCAAGGCTTGGATGGGGCTCAGAGCAACCTAATCCAGTAGGAGGTATCCCTGCCATGACAAAGGGTTGGGATGAGTGGGCTTTGAGGTCCCTTCCAACCCAAATGATTTTATGATTCTATGAACCATTTCTCTGCATTAATAAATTGACCTTGTTGGTAATGGAGAGGTGCACAACTACCTTCTGCCCGCACCATCTGCAAACACCATTTCCCTGAGTAGGACGTAGCTGGAAATTGAAGGAACATTTCATATGGAGAGGCATAAGTTCTTTGCTCTTCTACCAGCAGTCCTGCTTTGACCAACTATGTAGATGACGCAATGCTTAAAATAAATAAAAGTAGTCATTCAGCACTTACATTGGTCTTTGGTATCTGCTGTAATGATAGAACTTATGGGTTGGTTCACACTTAATAGGCCAGAAAAAGGACTGATTAGAATCCTCTGACTGAGTAATCTTGTGATTCTTGCTCCAAGCCAGGCTGGTTTTGCAGGAAATAGCAGTATTTTCAGCCTATCTTGTTAGAACTGCTCTGTTGTAGATTGACCCTAAGCCTCTTAATTCTGTGATTAGAGCTCCTCCACTGCAGCAGCCTCTGGGCAAAGCAATGTCATCAACTACTTCTGCTCCATTCATGGGGCTGGTCTGATGCATTTCCCACAGCATCTTCCCACAGAAGACTCATGCCAAGATCCTACCAGCCAAAACCAACCATCGTACAATGGAAGACAATGTTCCTGACGTCAAGTACATCTAAGACAACATGTAGAAAAGGGTGTAAAACAATTAACACACGTAATAAAGCAGTAAGGGAAGCTGACAGCATGAATTTCACATGAGTTCATTATGCACAACGCTCAGTTTCAATCAATAATGACAGCAACCAAAGTGTGACCCTAAACAGCAAAATCTTTCCTCATATCTTTGTCCTTGACCTTATCTGAAAGGCTTTGCCTAAGCCCTCAAGACTGTCGGTTGAGACAAAAAAAGTTTTAATTGCCTTTTGTTTGGTGACCCATCAGGGTCACAGATAGGGGTGAGGATTGAGAAGAATTTAAGATACAATCGAGAAGCAGAGAGTGCCAGAGCTTTTCTGGCAGCCCAGAAAAGCATTTAAGAACAAATCCACTTTGTAAGGCTTGATTTCTTAAGATCAAATCATTCAGCTTGGAGGTACTTCAGCCTCAGATGTCTGAAGGTTCACTCACCACAGGGTGACAGGAATTTTCTAACTGCAGCAACAGGGGTTACTCAGCTGATACTACACAAATGCATGAAATTGCATTTTAAAAGGAATTTACATACCCAGCTCTGCCACAGAGAAGCCCTTCCCGTTTTGACAAGTCCTGAGTATTTCATCAGATGATTTCAAGCGCTACTACTAGCCAGGATAAACACACAGGTTACACATGAAACCATCAGGATCTTGGGTTTAGTTCCCCAGATTCACCATTACACAGTAAAGCCTCTAACCTGAAGCAGGAATGAGTTTAAATTTGAACCTCTATGAAACTTAAGCCTCTGTGCTGAGCCAAAAGTGTGGGGTGCAGGTACTGGCTTATCTCTGGCCGGGTTCCCAATCAGCTCTTCAAACAGCACAGAACTGTTTGGCTTGGTTTCTTCATGCTGTGACCCATAGCACCACTGAGAAGACAACTCCCGCAAGAAAACTACCTCCAGTTTTGGAGAAGAGATGTCAGGGTGGCCACATGGACCTTGCTTCAAGCAGCAATTATTACTTGCAGTTCATAAACACTTCCCATGGAGAACCTGTGTCAAGGAGGTCACAGGATCTGAGGACCTTCAGGGCAGCATGACAACTACTACAGAAAGTGGAAGGAAAGCCAAAGACTGACAGGTGACACCCAGGCTGGTGCTGGGAGAAGCAGCAGGAGGTAGTGACCTCTGCAGGGCCCATATTTGTTTAGGCTTATAAACAGAAACATCGAGGAGACTCTCTCCAGACTTCAGTGACCGCTTTCATGTGAGAAACATTAGGAATACAGAGTCTGCAAAATCCTTATCATCATTCATTGAGGAACTCAAGGCTCAGGACAGCTGAATGTTGTACAAGCTTCCTTCAGACCAAGGCTTAGAGATGGCAGGAGAAGAGGGTGCGTGCACATGCTTTGAAGGGGTGATTAGCAAAACAGCCTAAGAATATTCTCAAGGCACAAATAAAATAAGACATGCATTTTCTTGAGGTGCCTGGGATGTTCTGTGATTTTATGACACCCGAAGTGCTAAAGAAAAGCAAGGTGCTGCCAACATGGCATTGTTATTCACGTGTTAAAGGTCAAAGAGTTGCAAAGAGGTCAGTTTTCATAGGTTAAGAACATCCGTAGCAGTTATAATTGAAATGCATGCAGTGTCTGAAGCTCTCCTTATGGTTAAATTACAAGCAAGAACTATGGCAGTGATGTAATAAAGAACTCATAGCACCCATCAGCCCCAGCTTAGCACAGTGGCCAGTGCAAAAATCACAGAATCACAGAATCACCGGGTTGGAAGAGACCCACTGGATCATCGAGTCCAACCACTCCCATAAAAAACTAAACCATGTCCCTCAGGACCTCGTCCACCCGTCACAGTATACAAATAATACCTCGCTGTTTGCATGGTCCATTAAGGCTTGTCTAGCNGCCGCTACAGAGGTGTCACCTGAACTCCCAATCTCCATTTCTTCTCTCGTAATGAAATGCCAGACAAACAGTGAGATGGCAACCACGTCACCAACATTTAGGAGTCAGAGCACAGAGGAGGAACTTACATAAGCTCTTATGGCAGCAAGATGAAAAAAAACACATTTCTGATTTCTTTCAGAGTTGTGTCATCTTGACAGAGAACAGCAGAGATGATAGTTGGGTCCCTGCTATCCCCAGCAGCCACCCAGTCACTCACAGACAGCTGAAAAGTCACAGACAGCAGGAAGAAATAAATGTGGTTTCAGTCTCATTTTTTTTTTCCTGTAACGATCACTTTACACAATCTCAGCTCCAATTTCCCCCCTCCTCCACTTTTGCCAGTAGAAGCTCTGATGGTCAGGGGACACTAACCTTGCCTCGGAGAAGCTAGGTTCTGGCTGAAATCAATCCCAGCTGGAACAAGTGATCCTATAACGTCAGATGAGGCACCGAGATGAAGAAAAGCAGCACTCCTGGCCCTTCCTCTGCCACAGACTTCTTGTGGGACCTTCAACATGTCGCTGCTGGGAGAATGTGGCAAAGTCAGATTAGGTACGGGCTAAAAGGAGGTTTTGTAGAGTTTTTTGAGACATGATTTTGCACAAAATCACTTTTAAACTGGATGTTTCAACCTGCAAAATCACTCAATGGAAAAGCTAGGAAATTCCCAGTCAGCTCTAATTAACTGTATAATTCTAATACAAAGGGGTGTGCCTGCATGGACTTCAGTTCAGACAAAACCAGATGTGCTTCCAATCAGACACTGTTCCCTCTGAAATACACAGAAATTCCCTCTGCCCTTTTCCAGCTTCTTTCACGGAGCTTTGGATCACAAGACCTCAGGCCATCTGCAAATTACAAGTCCTGACCCCGCTGCCAGGTCCTTGCGCAACACAAAAGGGAGGAAACCTTACCAGTGGAAATTCAGTTAAAAACCTTGGTCTGGGGAGTTAAAAATTAAAAAAGAAAGTTGTGCCCCTAGGCGACGAGCATCTGGATTGGTAGCAGGGTGGAAAACACAACTCTTCAAACTGCCATCGCATATTTTTCGCTGCAAGTCAGTGCAAAGTGAAACCCAGATCCGAGGAAGCGAGAGGCCAGAACCCCCATCAGAAACATTTCACGAGATATCATCAGAAATCCATAGTCTTGGCATACCAGAGGCACATTCCTTCCCATTTCAGAGTAAGGCACTGCCTGTCGTTGAGGAAAGAATAAGCTGAAGAAATCCAGCTTGACTTGATATGGGCCAAGATTTCAAGAGCCCAAAGTTAACAGGAGCTACACGAGAGCCCTGTCGGTGAAGCCCCCCCTTTTGAACACATCATCCTAGGCTCTTCAGAAACATCTACATGAAGATGTTTGACTGTTCCGTCAGCTCTTCACCCCCATGTGGCGATGACAGCACGAGCTGTTCCCAGCGCTGGCAAACCTCCACGATTATTAGCAGCTAATAACCCGAGCATTTCTGGGCTCATCATCAGAGTATCTGCGGGTTTTCCGAGAGTTCAGAAGTATTTAAGAGTTTAGTTTGCATCGACGGTGGAGAATCCAAGATGTAAATTTGTGTGGTTTGATGCTGGACACTCCTTGTAGGAAGACAGCGGCAGTGCAGGGCTCTCCAAAGGGGAATCCTGGACCCTCATAGTGCTCAGGGAGAAGCAACTGCCCCAGGGCACTGGGATGAAGAGCAGTGAGCACAGCAGCCACCTGTCTTATCACCTTTATTTTTTGTTTTCCTTGTCCATCAGTCTTGCCACTGGGACAGGACAAGAGGGAATGGCCTCAAGCTCTGCCAGGGGAGATTTAAGCCGGACATTAGGAAAAAAAATTTCACAGAAAGGGTCACTGGGCACTGGCAGAGGCTGCCCAGGGAGGGGGTTGAGTCACCTTCCCTGGAGGTGTTTAAAGTACAGGTGGGCAAGGCTCTGAAGGACATGGTTTAGTGATTGATGGGAATGGTTGGACTCGATGATCCAGTGGGTCTCTTCCAATCTGGTGATTCTATGATTCTATAAATCAGTTTCAGAGGTGGAGCTGTGGTGGGGATCTATCAGGCTGGGGAGCAAAAGGCAAGTGGCCCAGGTTGCCTATCCCCTGGGCAAGTGTTCAGCATAAGTTCTTACACAGAGAGGAGGGCACATCATGTCCTGCAGCTCCGTGACCAAAGGATGGAGCCAAGCCTGGATTTACAAGCAGGTCTCATCCCATGAATTGGTACTAGAATCATAGAATCATATAATC
>WAAB01021672.1:0-20173 GCA_013389865.1 Piaya cayana | reverse complement strand
CACACAGGTTACACATGAAACCATCAGGATCTTGGGTTTAGTTCCCCAGATTCACCATTACACAGTAAAGCCTCTAACCTGAACCAGGAATGAGTTTAAATTTGAGACTCCATGAAACTTAAGCCTCTGTACTGAGCCAGAGGTGCGGGGTGCAGGTACTGGCTTATCTCTGGCCGGGTTCCCAATCAGCTCTTCAAACAGCACAGAACTGTTTAGCTTGATTTCTTCATGCTGTGACCCACAGCACCACCGAGAAGACAACTCCTGCAAGAAAACTACCTCCAGTTTTGGAGCAGAATTGATGTCAGGGTGGCCACATGGACCTTGCTTCAAGCAGCAATTATTACTTGCAGTTCATAAACACTTCCCATGGAGAACCTGTGTCAAGGAGGTCACAGGATCTGAGGACCTTCAGGGCAGCATGACAACTACTACAGAAAGTGGAAGGAAAGCCAAAGACTGACAGGTGACACCCAGGCTGGTGCTGGGAGAAGCAGCAGGAGGTAGTGACCTCTGCAGGGCTCATATTTGTTTAGGCTTATAAACAGAAACATCGAGGAGACTCTCTCCAGACTTCAGTGACCGTTTTCATGTGAGAAACATTAGGAATACACAGTCTGCAAAATCCTTATCGTCATTCATTGAGGAACTCAAGGCTCAGGACAGCTGAATGTTGTACAAGCTTCCTTCAGACCAAGGCTTAGAGATGGCAGGAGAAGAGGGTGCGTGCACATGCTTTGAAGGGGTGATAAGCATAACAGCCTAAGAATATTCTCAAGGCACAAATAAAATAAGACATGCATTTTCTTGAGGTGCCTGGGATGTTCTGTGATTTTATGACACCCAAAGTGCTAAAGAAAAGCAAGGTGCTGCCAATATGGCATTGTTATTCATGTGTTAAAGGTCAAGGAGTTGCAAAAAGGTCAGTTTTCGTAGGTTAAGAACATCTGTAGCAGTTATAATTGAAATGAATGTAGTGTCTGAAGCTCTCCTTATGGTTAAATTACAAGTAAGAACTATGACAGTGATGTAATAAAGAACTCATAGCACCCACCAGTCCCAGCTTAGCACAGTGTCCAGTGAAAAAATGGATATGTCACAGTATACAAATAATACCTCGCTGTCTGCATGGTCCATTAAGGCTTGTCCAGCCTTGGGTGAGGGGAGGTGGGACTGTGTGTTCAGTAACATGAGCTAGAAACTTAGCTAGAAGTCTAAGATGCCCTTCAAACTTAGTATTTTGCTGCTCTTAAGGCCGCTACAGAGGTGTCACCTGAACTCCCAATCTCCATTTCTTCTCTCGTAATGAAATGCCAGACAAACAGTGAGATGGCAACCACGTCACCAACATTTAGGAGTCAGAGCACAGAGGAGGAACTTACATAAGCTCTTATGGCAGCAAGATGAANTTTAAAGTACGGGTGGGCAAGGCGCTGAAGGATATGGTTTAGTGATTGATGGGAATGGTTGGACTCGATGATCCAGTGGGTCTCTTCCAATCTGGTGATTCTATGATTCTATAAATCAGTTTCAGAGGTGGAGTTGTGGCGGGGATCTATCAGGCTGGGGAGCAAAAGGCAAGTGGTCCAGGTTGCCTATCCCCTGGGCAAGTGTTTCAGCGTAAGTTCTTACAGAGAGAGAAGGAGGGCACATCGTGTCCTGCAGCTCCGTGGCCAAAGGATGGAGCCACACCTGGATTTACAAACAGGTCTCATCCCATGAATTGGTATTAGAATCATAGAATCACCAGGTTGGAAGAGACCCACCAGATCATCGAGTCCAACCATTCCTATCAAACACTAAACCATGTCCCTCAGCACCTCATCTGCCTGCACCTTAAACACCCCCAGGGAAGGCGAGTCAACCCCCTCCCTGGGCAGTCTCTGCCAGTGTCTAATGACCCTTTCTGTGAAGAATTTTTTCCTTATGTTGAGCCTGAACCTCCCCTGGTGGAGCTTGAGGCCATTCCCTCTTGTCCTGTCCCCTGTCACTTGGGAGAAGAACCCAGCTTCCTCCTCTCCACAACCTCCTTTCAGGTAGTTATAGAGAGCAACGAGGAAGTTAAGCTTTCAAATGGAGACATTTGAATTCTCTGGCCTTGATTTCTATTCCTGATCACCTTCAGTCAGTAGACAGGCTCCAGGCTGTTGAGACCAATGCAGAGGTAGAAGCTTAAGCCACCCTGAGGACCCTAAGATGAGCCAGATTGGAAAGTGGTACTCACAGCATCAGCTGGGAGGTAAGTAGGGAGGCCCAAGGGAGTTCCAGTTTGGGATTTTGGATCCTCATTTTGTGGGGCTGCCTCTAGAGATCTGCGCTGAATCACTGTGCCTTGCAGAGAGTTGACTTGTAGCCATTCCTTCAGCAGTGGTTTCATCTGAGATGCTTGCCAGTGATGCCAGAGAATAAAAGAGCCCAGTCGTTACCTGCCATCTGGCCCAGTTCTAGGGGGGTTCAGCCATCAACATACAGGATGAAAAGCAAAGGTCCTCCATGCTGCTCAAAGCTTCATCCCCTTTCACCTCCTGGGAGACCTAGAGCTGAGCACTAAAGCCACTCGTAACATTTGTCTCTATTCCAGTTTTCATCCTAGAGCTCAAACACATCTGGAAAAGCAAAAAAAAAAAACCAAGAAACATACTGCACTGAACAAGATGCCTTGGACCTGAGTCACTGAGTGGGACGCAGAGGAAAAAACAATCATTTGGAGGCAAGATGAAAGGCGTTATGCCAAAGAATTGTGCAATGAAGAAAACAAACCAAAACCAAAACTCACACCCACTGGGGAAGCTGCTTGCCTCAGGGAACGCCACAAATCACACCCACCTACAACAGCTCGGTTATCTGTCTCTCAGCATCCCTGTAACCTGCAGAGCCAAGACATAAAAGCATGCTGGGATCTCCTGGAAGAAACGTCAAGGCTCAGCAGTGAATATAAATCATGTCTTAACACACATACGCTTCTGTGTCCCCAAAGTGGTTATTACGACGTCTTCTCTCTCTCGTCAGCTTTCTAGTGGGTTACATGAGTACTGGGGGCTTAGAAATGTAATCGCAGTGCATGCCTTAATCACCAAAAGGGTCTTCCAAAGGTAACCATCAGCCCAGATTGGAAGGTGAAAAGTCAATGAGCCGTCACTTGTAGAGACTGTTTCTATGAGGTGCTGTTAGTCTACCACTCCAGGCTGTGCTTGGCAATGGATTATTTTCACACCAANTTGCCTATCCCCTGGGCAAGTGTTCAGCATAAGTTCTTACACAGAGAGGAGGGCACATCATGTCCTGCAGCTCCGTGACCAAAGGATGGAGCCAAGCCTGGATTTACAAGNGAAAAAAAAAAAAATCTTCTGTGAGTTTGGGGTTTTTTTAGCATTTTAGTCTTAAAAAACATAGTTCTTCACTTCAGGGCAAATGAAAGATCAAAATATTTTTACCTTTTCTCCAAAGCGTCCCCCAAAATAGGGTCAATCGAAACTGGTTTTGATTATTTTGATGCTAATCCAGCCAACTAACAAACACTTCACCTATTTCAACTTTTCTTTAATCTGTGTTTCTTTGGCAAAGCTGCCTGGTTCTCAAGCAGGTATCCTTACCAATTACTACAAGGACGTACTACCACGCTCTCCAGCTCAGCAGATTTGGAATTCTCAGCATTAATAAGATTGCCAGACAGTATCTTCTTTTGTTAGATATTGCTCTCATCTCTGTTGGACTCCTCTGTCTCCTTTGAATCTGGCAGGACAAGTTCTACTGCCTGTAAATTTGTATGGAGGTACATCAAGTTCTCCTTTCGCAGAGGGCTCCAGTACATAGGACTGTATAATCAATTCCGCATGAAGATTTGTGAGGAAAAACCTCCTCTCTGACAGAGCCCTCCAGGGAAGGACTTTTAAACTGCTCCCAAACTGCTATTTTAAAACAATTTAAAAAAAAAAAGAAAAAAATAATTTATGCAAATAATGAAGCGTTAACAGCTCTTGCGATATTTGGTGCTTTTCCCAAAGCCACAGCTCGTGGGGGTTAACATGAGAACTCAAGCAACTGTGTTGCGCTCCTGAGCCTCGCGTCTGCAAAAAAAGACCATTTCAACAGTCCCAGAAACAGGTTAAATAAACATTTGTGATGTATCATACAGGTATCGCTGAGCTTGCCTTGGAATGAGAGGAATCTGCAGGATGGGGTCTCTGGTGCCTGTTCCAGGAGTATTTTCTCCAGTCCTTCTTAGTCTGTGCTTCCAAGAGTTAAAACCACAGTGGTTTTTGCCAAACTCTCATTTTATTTAAGACATGAAGGAGACAATTTTTATTATTCAAACAAAGGAGCCAAATCTCTTTCCTCCCTGCTCCCGTTTCTGGGTTTTGCCTCTAGACAAGTCTGTCCCTTCCTTGAGCTAATTAATAGATGGATAAAGGCTCACCTTGAGGTTGAGTTTTATAGAAAAAATTAATTACAGATCCTGATTTTACAATTATCAGTCAAGATGCTCACACTATCTGCCACAAGCCTCCTCCCAGGTGTTCTTGTTTGAGGTAAAGGAGAATCAGTTTTCTCACTTCAGCTCAGCCTCCTCTAAGCAACTTCATTTTCTGAAAGTTAACTGCGTGTTTTTCTTCAGGATGGTGGATGCCCTAAGTCAAAGAGGCAGAAAAGGTTGTACCTGCAGGGAGGGTGAGACAGGACAGATGACCTAAAAGTGACCAGGGCATTCTATCTTATATACATCATACTCATCATGTATAAAACTGAGAGATTACAGGGGTACTGACCTGTTCTTCCGTGGCCAATGTCTACTGAGGACCTCATCTGCCTGTTTGCCCCTGATCCCAGATCCACATGTTTGTGAATCCAGCTCCTGCATCCAGCTCTCTCCTGTTGCTGGCCCCTTACCCAACTTGCTCTGCAGCATCAAGAGGTGGGGGAGCGATTTCACGTATTTGCACTTTTTAATTATTTTCTTTATTATTACTATTTCATTAAAGCTGGTTTTGTTTAATTTTCAGCTCACAAAGGTGTTCTTTTTTCCTCTTATTTCCCTTTCCTTCTCATTTGCTCATTTCCTGGGGGTAGGAGGGCAAGGGCAGGGAACTGGGAGCTCAGTTGTCTAGAGTCCCTCCTATCATCCACCACAAGAAGGATGCTGAGGCTCTGGAGCATGTCCAGAGAAGAGCAACAAAACTGGTGAAAGGGCTGGAGAACAAGTCTTACAAGGAGTGGCTGAGGGAACTGGGGTTTAGCCTTGAGAAGAGGAGGCTGAAGGGCGACCTTATTGCTCTCTACAACTACCTGAAAGGAGGTTGTAGAGAGCAGGGAGCTGGCCTCTTCTCTCAAGTGACAGGGGAGAGGACAAGAGGGAATGGCCACAAGCTCTGCCAGGGGAGGTTCAGGTTTGACATCAGAAAAAAAAATCATGGAAAGGGTCATTGGGCACTGGAACAGGCTGCCCAGGTTGGTGATTGAGTCACCTTCCCAGGAGATGTTTAAAAGACAGGTGGATGAGATGTTCAGGGGCATTGGTTTAGTGTTTGATAGGAATGGTTGGACTCAATGATCCTTTGGGTCTTTCCCAACCTAGTGATTCTGTGATTCTATGATTCAGTTTTAGCTGTCAAAATTGTCTGGGCCAGTCCTAAACCAGGACATCAGGCTTTACCTGGTTAGAAAGAAGCTTGCAATGCACTGGAGATGACTTTGAAGGCTGGAGTGAAAGCTAAGCTCTAGAGAAACTATAAGGGCATAGGAAGGGTCACCAAAGACCTCCATAACAATGACCCATAGCTGGGGAACATCAACAGGTCAGGAGAGAGAAACAATAACATCATGACATGATGTTAGAGGCTGCCCAGGGAGGGGGCTGAGTCACCTTCCCTGGTGGTGTTTAAGGGACAGGTGGACGAGGTGCTGGGGGACATGGTTTAGTGTTTGATAGGAATGGTTGGACTCGATGATCCAGTGGGTCTCTTCCAACCTGGTGATTCTATGATTCTATGACATAGTTGACAAAATTTAACTGAGTGGAGACTAATACCATAAGAAGTTAATGAATCTACTGCCCTGACAATGGGACATCCAGCATCTGCTGAGGGTACCGAGTAGCTCTAATCCAATTAAACAGGCTGAGAGTGACTGGAAGAAGATGCAAGGTCACAGCAGAGGGAAAGCTCTCCTTGGACAAGACATCTGAAAATGTCAAGGTGCAAACTGTGTTGCATGTTCTCATCTCAGCCTCTGGACTCAGCAACACTGAGTGGCTTAAGAGGATCAAGATCACTCGCATACTTACATATCCAACCTGCAAACACTTACATACACGCTTTGGTATGTGCCGAGTGGGGCATCACACTCCCCATTCCATAAATCCTCTTCCCTTTCAGCCTCAAGTGACGGAAAAATGTTCCCTGAGCGTGCAAAATAGTTGCTGAAGTCAAAAGAGAGCTTCAGCTAGAGAAGTACAGCAGGAATTCGTAGTCTGGAGAAAACAAAGGACTCCTCACCTACGAATCCAAACTTTCAACAATTAGGATGCCTAGACAGAAATGTCATATTGACACTGTGCAGCCAGGGTTGCGAGGATTGATCTGTGTGGTTTTACCAGCACTATGGGAGTTCACACTGCCAGTTACTGAAAGTTGGGGTGTCCTTGCAGTACACGCTTGTGGAGCCCAGGGCAACTTTGCCACACGTATAATTTAGGAGTTTAAAGTCAATGTTTTACACATACGGGTTCATACAGAAGGACAAATATTTACAATACGTAACCTGCTACTAACTGCCCTCCGTGCCCAAGGTGTTAGGACCAGTTAAAATCACAGAATCATTGAGATTGGAAAAGACCTCTAAGATCATCAAGCCCAAACACCAGCCCAACATCACCGTGCCTACTAAGCCGTGTCATAAAGCGCCACATCTACACATTTCTTTAACGCTTCCAGAGATGGAGACCCCACCACTTCCCTGGGCAGTCTGTTCCAATGCTCCACCACTCTTTCAGTAAATAAATTTTTCCTAATATCCAATCTAAACCTCCCCTCGCACAACTTGAGGCCATTAGGAGCACATCTCCCAGTTTTAAGAGGAACCATTCACTAAGGATGAGCTGATCCCCTGTAGAAAGAGCTGCATTTCTCAATGTACCCAAGGCTTCGTCAACCAATTCTATAAATCAATTTGTGGGGAAAATTGCTAAAAAAATACAGCAATTGTCATGTCAGCAATGTACCAAAGCAAACAGGATTTCCTCACACTACATACTCCCAAGCCGTTTTTACAGTTCTTACATGAGACACTGTTTTGCCGCAGATAAATCCTTTAAAATTGTCTTTCAAAAAAGAGATAAAAGAAGAAAAAGTCCCCGAGTGACTGCCACGGAGGAACAAAGAAAGAAAAGAAGAGGAAACAGGGAGTTGGGGACCACCGCTGGTGGGCACTTGAATAGGAGCCCTGTGCTTGACACCACCACGACTTGGAACAAAACCGAAGTCAAACAGCTATTTGTCAAGGGGTACAAACGCTCACAAGTGGTGAGAACCTGGCCCTGCTGTAAAAACGTGTCAGGGCTTTTTCGGCGGGGCTGTGCTGAGCCCCCTGATGGATCGTTGTGCTCAGAGGACAGCATTGTGAGCAGCAATAATAAGACATCTGGTCCGTTCTCTTTTCTGAAAGAATATTTTGGCTCGACTGAAACCACGTGAGCGGCTCCTTATACAATGCACCAATGCAGCGGCTCATCGCCACTGATCCGCAGCGCCAGGTCCGTCCTCCCCAAGCATCCCTTGGATCTCAGCTCCACCAGTCTGGTTCTGAGACACTCAGCCTGTGTGTCCCTCACATTTCTCTGTCTAGACAGAGCATCAGCGCTTGCATCATCCACCGCAGCTTAATCATCCCACTGCATCCCTCCTTGTTCATGCATCTTGCATGGACATGCAGTGGTGAACTGGAAGAAGAGGTAGGCACCACTCCCAACGATTTCTACACACAGACTTTCCCTGGCAAAAGGGATAAACCTCTGAATAAGAAGGATTTCTCAGACATGCTCATGACGTTACATCCAAGGTGACACACACCCCCTTTTCTGCATTAAATCCACCTCACGGGCACAAGACAACAGCAAACAGCATCATCTCCCAAGCTGGAGGGCAGAAGATGTGCATCAGAACATGAGGATTTTTGCAAGCTGCCAGTACAGACAGGCTCCCCGTCCACAGATAAACCAGCAGCTCCTGGGAAACCATCCACTCTCCTTCCCAAGCATGAGCAGGACCAGCTCACAGGCACAGCCCCAGGGAAGCAGGCGTAAATTATAAAGCTTAATTCATGGCAAAAGCACAAAGTTTCTACAGAGAGAGTTTCAGTTCTGAGCATATTTTACCAAAAACCCTGGAAAAAATAGGGACTTCATGCCCTTCAGCCAACCTCTTGTGACACCCTGCAAATGACGAGGGGAGCAGGGAACTGGCTGGGACAGACTTGACATATAAAGAAAATAAAGGAAAAAGAAGCAAAGGAAGGAACAGCAAAGTGGAGGAAGCAAAAAGAAGGACGTCTCTGTGCTTCAGGTATTTCAAAACAGAGGCCCCACTTCCCAAGTAACGTTTCACTGGGGAGGGGAGGGAAAGGGGAGGCTGGTTTTCATTTCATTTTCACTTTGAAAACACCTTTTTTTCCACACATCCACTGAAGTGCAAATTTCCACGGAAACCCATCTAAAAAAAGAGCATGCCTCAGATTTGAGGTTTTCCAAGAGACATCTGTTTGAGTTTATAAAGCGGTGGCTGAGAAAGCCCCAAGAAGCCCCTCACTGAAGGAGCCCCGAGCAGCATTTCCCAGCACAGCAGCCAATGACATCCCAACACTCAGGGACAGCACAGGAGGCACCAGCACCCAGCAAGCCCAAGGGCAGAGCAGGACCCACAACCTCAGAAGAGGACAGCAGAGATGACAAAAGATGGATTTATTCTGCTCCAGCCTTTGCCACAGCCCACGTCACTGCTGGGAAGAGATGTGCAGGGGGGATGATAAATGGGGTGCTTGGTTATGCAGCCCCCACGCTTCTGGCACTGACCACCAACACCTCGGCAGCTGCTGGCTCATCCGGAGAACACGAGGCTGCTCATCTTTTCATCCTTTTGTAAGGAGCCGCAGGCAGAACGTGCGTTTAATATTAACAGAAGAGGGATAGCACTCATGACGGCATCTTTCCAGCTCCACCACAGCCCTGCTGGACCCCAGTTCAGCACCCAGGGCAGGCAGATGGCTTTGTACAAATGGCTTGTGGGGTCTGGAAGCCTCTCCAGATTCCCCTCCGGCACAGCAGCAGTGTCCCCGTGCCCGACTGGCAGTTGGCACCAACACTGCTGTGTGCTCAGAGACACTGCATGCACAAAGACAATTTGCCTGCAGCTGCAAGAGGCCGGGAGGGGAGGGACACAGCCTCAGGCATGGGGACTGTACCCATGCTGCCAACTCCAGCTGATGGCAGGGATACCTGAGAGAAGTAGGTGCCCTATTCCCAACAGCTGGTTGGGAACTTTGGCATACAGGGCTGATAGTGACTTTGCAGAGACGTGATCTGCTGGCTGGGTACCTGCTGGTAATGTCTGAAGCCATGACAATGGAGCTGCACATCTCCAACAGCAGCAGTCAAGGGGGCTCAGCTCTGGTGCACCCCATGAGGCTCCTTCACCCAATAAGAAGACCTAACAGGAGGGATAGAAATCATCCCCCGCACTTTAATCAGCTTCACCATCCTAAAAAACCTTTGCACGTTGCTCAAGTGGTGGTTCATTCAAGATTTCTTCTTTGGAGGCTTCTGTCCCCCAGCCACGTGCACCCGCCTTGTTCACAGCAGCGTGGCTGACACTCAGCGCCTGCACTTTTTGGCATTCCCAGCTCTACCTCTTCCCAGCATGCTCTGGTAATGGAGCCAGACAGCTCACCAGCACCCCAAACCTGTTCCCAAAGAAGGAGACCCACCAGGCACCCAGCTACTGTGTGGTCCTCCCCAAGACCTGCACCTCCCTTTGTGAGGACTCTCCCAGTCTGTCTGCAAGCGACAAGGATGCAGAGACCCTTCCAATTCCCATATATCCCACTGTCACTTACCTTCTGGGTCTGCAGGATTCCCATCATCAGCTGTGGACGCCTCTGTCCCAGAGCCATCTCAACCTGTAAAAGCATGTGGTTCAGGTAACGCAGCCACCAGAAGCCAACTAGGTGGGGTAGCTTGTCAACCTGCTGCTCCTTTCCTAGAAATTTTAAGGTCTATTTGGTTTGCAGTGCAAAACATTCAGTTGAACGCATCTAACCTAGCTTACGGAGCAAAAACACCATGATGCTTAAATGCATCCAGAACAGCTCTTAACTTTCTGCTGGGGAGACCTGAAGAGGACAGTAATGCATCCCAGACCACTCTGCTGGTGGTTTTTGAAAGCCCTGTAAATGTAACACCATGTTCATTTTTTTAGAGTTGAATAAAGGCAAAGGGTCTGAGACACCTCTGGTGAATGGCGGTGAAGGAGAGATGCGCCTCTGCCTTTCTGCAGAGAAGAGTTCACTGTGGAAACATCTCATTGCCACCCTTTCTGCACCAGCCACCTCCAGCACAAGCTGCCCATGGGGAAAAGGGTCATCACAGTCCTCCCTCCCAAGGAAGCAGAGGCAGAAAGTAAAGGGAGAGGCTGGAGCAGGATCCTATCTTCCTGTTTGAGGCACCCTCAAGCTTTGATGCTGTTTAGTGCATTCCTATTTCTCCTCCAGAAGAATTAATAGGAGCAGAGAATGGGCTCGCACAACAATTGCTTGCACCGTTCAGTTCCTAATGCTCTCCAGTTCCGTTCAGACCACAAAACCATCTTCTTTACAAGCAAACATTCAGCCTATTAGTCTGTTTTTCTGAATTACGTGACTCCCACAACACACTCAGATCTCCCTGCGTGCAACCCAAGCACGTTCCCACTGCTTCAAGCAGGAGATCGTGCCCTCTCTTTCCCTCTCACCATCATGTGCCTCTTGTCTCTCACCTTGGACTTTGCCCGATGCCAAGTAGGGCCCACAGAGCCCTTTGGTTTTGGCACAAATCTCCGTGCAGCTGCTGCAGAGCAAACCCGACGTGCTGGGCTGAGCAACCTATAATTTCCCTAACCCGTGCCCTTGAAACCAGCTGGCAAGCCAAAGTTTTCTCTGACAAGCAAAGGAATCAGAACTGACATGACTGGGAAAAAACAAGCTCAATTCCTCTTGGCAGGATATTAATTTAGAAATCTCTGGTGTCGTCGCCCCAATTCACAATGAATTTGGATCCAAGCTTTCCTAGTGCCAGACAACACAGAGATTTGACAGGGAAGGTAATTGGAGGAAATGGCTTTGCAATCTAGCTATTGTGCTGGCAAGACCCAGCTCTCCTAAAGAACAAGGTTCACTTCCTGGCATGGCTGATTCATCAACCTTTATTTGTCCCCAGCGCCTCTTGATTTTCCTCTGCCTTAGCAGGGATAACACAAGCACTTAGGGACACGGTTTAGTGGTGGAGTTGGACGCGCTACGTTTATGGTTGGACTTGATGGTCTTAAAGGCCTTTTCCAACCTAAACTATTCTGTGATTCAAAGCAGAACCAGAGGTCTGCTGGGCTCAGGCTTTCTCCCAGCCTGGTGCGTGGCAGCAATGGGATGATGAGCCCTGCGGGCTTGAAGACTCCAAGTGTCCAAGAGGTGGAGTGAAGTGCACACTTGAGCAAGTCTCCTAGTCTGCACACTGCTTGAGGAGCATGCACATCAAAGAGAGGGAGCCAAGCTCCACCAGTGGTCTGACTTTGTACTGTGCTGGTGGCAGGGACAAGGACGGGGGACATCTAGGTAGAAGCAATCCCACACAGAGAGACCCAGAGCCTCTAACTGGGAGGGTGGGCAGACCTGAACTGGAACACAGTTTGGACCCAAGTTCATTAACTCAGAGTTAGTGACATCTCAACACGGCACGTATCTCAGGAGAATGAGGGATTACCTGCCAGATACGGGCCCTAATCATTTGGACCATCCATTCTTCTCCTTTTTCTGCAAAAGGTACCATAGACGCAGACAACACTGCGGAGGAAAAAATGCATGTTGAAGAACAAAAAGTCCCACCAGGAAATAAGGAGAAATAAAAGGGGAAAACAGGGTGGAGAGGTTCCAAAACGTGGTCTGCGCTGCAATAAACATCACTCACCTAGGAATGTTCATGGATGCAGATCCCAGATTGTCGTACACAGCATTTTTTCCACTGCTTTAATGATAACAACCACTTTATTGATCTGTGTGTTCATGCCCTTCCACTAATTACTTTGTTTTTCTAACTGCTGCTATCTAGACTGAGCGGTGAGCTGCTCTGGGTGGATGTCAGGTTCATTCCCAAGCTGCACTGCCAAGACTGGATCGTTTGGCGGCTGGAGAAGCACAAAACCCTATACCTGCCAGTTCTGCAGATCCTACCAAAGTCCTAAAGTCCCCTTTGGGAGCCCTGTTAAAATGAGCTCTTACCCTTCAGAAAGCTCCTTTCTATTTAAATAAACAATTTGGAGGATGGAGCATAGCAGCAGCCTAACGTACCCTGTTTTCTGGATGTATGTTTTAGCTCCCTTCATCAAACTAGCACCAGCACACAGAGTGCAGACGAAGCCAGTGATTTTGTCGAGAAGGGAAAGACCTTAATCATTTTTCTTCATCTGCTAGTAAAAAAAATATTAGGATAGTAAACAGGTAGCTATCACGTTGGAATACCTGGGAGAGCTCTTACCCACTGGCACGCAGATCTCTCATCTGGAATTCGTTTATTCATGTTCACTATCGATGCTATTAAACTACAAAGGTGGCTGGGGAGGGATATATTCAAAAAAGACCTGAAGTTATTGAAGAGGCCACACTCCGCTGCCAATGTCACCTTTGGAAATAATGTAAGCAGACCAGTGCTTACAGTGCAAAATGACATTTTNTGTCACCTTTGGAAATAATGTAAGTGTTTCAGAAGAAGAAATGACATTTGGAGCAGCATGAGCACCACCTAAAAATCCAGTGTTATCAGGCAGATACAGCTCCCACAGAGCAGTTTGGTTTGGAAGGGATCTTAAAGATCATCCAGTTCTACCCTCTTTGACATGGGAGGGATGTCTTCCACTGAAAGGTGGGATGCTCTGCCTCCTGTCTGCAAATGCATTAGTGTTGTCAGAAATAGAAGGCACCTCTTTTATACCACAACTCACAAAGGTCCAAATTCATCCTCGGGGTCAATGAAGATGAGCTAACAATGCGCTGTCTGGTTCTACAGCTGGTAATTGCCCATCACATCTGGCCTTACCGTCAAATAGCTTATGTGGGAGGAAACCTGGGGGGTCTCTAAATATCCTAGAGGAGGGATTGCACAGAAGAAGAGCATATTTGCCCCATGGATGTTATTGCACAACCCACTTTGCCGCTAATTCCCTGGTGCTGAGGATTGCCTGCATCTTGTTTAATTACATTCAGTAACTTAAACTACTGAAGAAAATCCATTTAAGCCACAATCATTTTGTGCTCTGAAGAAATCCCGCAGCCTAGTGGAAAACGTAGATCTAATCTGTATATTCCTCTTCAGCGTCACCTTATGTCTCTTGCAACGATGCACATGCAGCTAGGTACTTAGCTTACACTGAACATGGCTCCTCCGGAGTCTGAAAAGCAGAAAATTACGTTGCCTGCCTCTGTTTGGGGGGTATTAAGTGGAAGGTCCAGCAGGAAAGAAGATACCTCCTGGGAGCCCTGCACCATTCTCCACCACGAGAGCCTACAGGCAGCTCCAGGGCTAGGCTTACACTCAGCACCACTCTAGGAAGGGACCACACATACTCAGGTTGAAGGAGAAAAAAACACACATGAAGATCGTGGAAGTCTCAGAGCAAGTAAATTGCTGTTAATTGTGAGATATTTGATTGCAAGAAGCACCAGATGGCCGGCCATCTGTTTTTTATTATAAAATTAAACAAGATTAACCCAAACAGGATTTCCTCAGCATTCTTCTCTGACTGGCTCACGAATACATCTTTAACACCTATGCTACAGATGCAGCACGATCAGAAGCTCTTCCAGCCTTTCCCTAATCTACTCAGGCTAAATACTCTGCTGAGTAATGCCCTTGCATGTAATGATTTTCAGGGGATGGATTAAATAAGAGATAAGAGAACTGGGGAAGGTCATCTCAAAGAAAAGTAAAATAACCCCTGCGGATCACCTACCTTTTACTCTGCTGCAACACTAAACTGAGGTTTGAAGGGCACAAACCTCTGGGCAGGAGAGGATGTCGCCAAGGGCAACAGGTTGCCAGAGGCAACCACAGCTTGGGTACCAACCTCTCCTGCCAGCATCAGCCCCTGGTCAGTGCGGTGATGGAAAGGGATAGAAGGAGGGCAGCCAGAGCCCCCAGCCTCCGTCCACCTCCTCTCAAAGGCAGCAAGACTCTCCAACTCCCCCAGCTTGATCCCTTCCATCACCATCCCTGTGACAGCGGATGGCAAAACCTCTCTCCCTAAGATTAATTCAAATCATGAACCTGCAAGGCGCTGTGGGCAGCTCAGCACACAAACTCATCCCACGAAAGCAAAGTGCATGACAGAGAGGGGGGAGCATCCTCCTGGCTGGTGAGGTTGTACACACATCCCGGTTTAAGATAATGGCTCAGGACCTATGTACACAGCCTCACACCACTCAAAAAAACTCTCTCATTACAGCACCTCTGCAAGCTCAGGCTTTTTCTTTGCCTTTCTACACATATGCCTACAAACTTAAGGAATTTCCTCCTTGCCTCAACATCATCTACATCACCAAACGACCACTCCTGCCTTTCTCCCAGGAAGAGCAGCACTGCAGAAGCTCATTTTTGCTTTGTATGATAAATAATAATGATGTCTTTTGCAGGCGTTGCCCATTCTTTGCTTCAGGACGTATAAATACTGAGATCAAGCCCCGCAAACCAGCTTAGACAAATTTTGTCTAGTGAGTCAGGCTTACAAGACCTGCTAATCCAGCAGGTTTTCAGCTTTCAGCTACCAAACTTGCTCTGGGAGTCAGCTGCCTCTCACGCTCTCCCTGGAAGCTGGGCTGCCGCCAAGAAGGCTTTTCCCAGCCCACCCAGTTACCCTGCGCACACGTAGGGGATCCGTTGGTTTGGAAGGGATCTTAATGGCTGAGCCCCTGTCCCTCTGCAAGCTTTTCTCATGCAGATTACACACGTCTTCATTTGTTCAGCGCAAATCAGTTGTGAATTGAACATAAAGGGTGTTCCAAGGGAGATGTGCACTTGTATCATTCACCAGCGTAAATCCCCAGGACACCGTGCGTCCAGAAACTATCAATAATAACCCACTCGCACCCTCCTATCTTATCATATAGCAGCAGACAACCAGTTAGTAGAGTTTAATTACCCGTCAGCAGACAGACAGCAGGCCAGGGCTTCATCTCATGTAAACATGACTTTTTTGTTGTTGTTGTTTAGCTTTCAATATCTTCAGTTTCAGGACTACCTTAAAGGGAAAAAATGACATGCTTTTCTTTTTTTGGTGTAGCAGGTTTCTGCCCCTCCTCATCACTGCTATCAAAGGCTGGGAAATACGGTGCATGATTCCAGCTTGCTCCCATTAGCAGAGTGACACAGCTCCTTAAGGGACCATTCCCAACCCCCCAGCCACTGTCCCTAAAGAATCTTGGAATCATAAAATAGTTTGGATTGGGAGGGACCTTAAAGATCATCTAGTTCCAACCGCCCTGTGATAGGCAGGGACAATCTTCTCTGAATGTAAAAGGAGAGAAGTGCAGCCTTGTTGCTCACTCATAAACCAGAAATACTGGGTTACTGCTGGTTTGCAGCTGGACTGAGCTCTGACCAAGTACAGCAGACCTGGAAATCTAGAAAAACAGATAAGAGAGTCTGACCTTGCATTTGACTGATTCACGGTCATTTTGGGTGCAAAGACACACGAGTGCTGCAGCATCACTACAGGTTGTGGCCGAGTCCCTGACACACAACAATTTGACTCCTCCTCCACGATACCAAGGAAAATTAATTAAAAGGTTGACAGAGCTGACCTTCCCACCTGCAAATACATAATGTCTGCTCAGCAGACATTAGCAAATGGAGCACAGACAGAAGAACCATCCTCTCCTTCCTAAACTGTAAGTCTCAGGCTGGAAATGACTCTGCAGTCCAAGCTGCTTAACATCTCCCTTTGGATGCTCCTTCCCCAACAGACTCACCAGTTCTTCACTGGTGCTGCTCCTTGCCTGAACTCCTGCTGCCTGAATGAAGTCGGCTTCATCCTTCTAGGGGGCAACTTCACATCCCTCGTGGTTTCAGGATGATGGACTGCCCCAGGCACACACCAGCACAATTAGCTGATCCAGGCTTTTGGGTTTCACGGAAACCATAAAACAACTTCCACTTTGAGATATGGTCTGCCCTTAAAAAAATCATAAATAAAAATAGTCTCAGACATGACAAAATTATGAATTGCCAGTTGGTTGCGCTTCCAGCCAGTTCACTGCTGCTTTTCATTCTATTGGAAGCCACCAAATGGAGATCAAGTTACCCCTAAAAGCAGGCCATCCATAGCTTTCATAGAATCACCAGGTTGGAAAAGACCCATTGGATCATTGAGTCCAACCAGACCAAAGACCCTGGGCTTGCACAAACACAAATGTAAGGGCAGTTCTGTCCTGTACCCTGAGTGCAGAGGAACATATCAGAGAGGTAAAACATGGTCCATGTACAAGTATATTCAGGGAAATAAATGANACAAGTATAAACAGGGAAATAAATGAAAAGCTCTACCCTATCTCCTCTTCTTTTTCCCTTGGTTTTTTTTTCCACAGAAGACTTTCATGCTTACTTAAAGTGGACCAAATTGTTTGCTTTTCCATGGTTTTATTGTCAGAACTGACTGTTTTAGGTTGAATTGGTATCTCTCCAGAACTCAGTCCAAGGCAGACACCTCAGCTGGAAAACTCCCATCCCAACAGATAAAGATACATGCAACTTCTCCAAAGTGACAGGACAAGAGGGAATGGCCTCAAGCTTTTCCAAGGGAGGTTCAGGCTGAACATAAGGAAAAAAAATTACACAGAAAGGGTCATTGAGCACTGGAACAGGCTGCCCAGGCAGGGGGTTGAGTCACCTTCCCTGCAGGGGTTTAAGACACAGGTGGACAAGGTGCTGAGGGACATGGTTTAGTGTTTGATAGGAATGGTTGGACTCGATGATCCAGTGGGTCTCTTCCAACCTGGTGATTCTATGATTCTATGAAGAGCATCCTATTGTAAGAAGGAGCAGAGAATTACTATATAAACACTGCTGTACTATACACACACAAAGAATAGCTTAAAAAGCCAGTTTTAAATGAAGTGAACAGATGCTTTAACAAGAGCCCTGTGCAAAATGTTTCCTCTGCCAAAAGAGTAAAAGGAAACCCTCTTTAGCTGAAGAATCAGCTTTTAAAGGCAATCCCTAGTAAATGAGGGATAAAACTGAATTCAGAGCATTTCTACTACTTTCTTGTCTTTCCAGCAAAGCATCCGCTGGGCTGGGCTTTCACTGACGATTCCTCCTCCACAGCCAGCTAGGGAGGTGGAACCACACACACACGTACGCACACACACAGAAAATACAAAGCATTAAAAAACAAAAAATTACAAGCTTTTTAAACATGATTTATCCATGCTGGGTACTTCTCTATCTAACCAGATGCTTCTAAATGTCTGGCACTAGAGAAAAACCTATAATTTCACCCCATGATATATTACTAATCGATATTAGACTAGCACAGAAATAACTGACTGCTGTTGCAGCCAGGAGGTGTGGGGGGGAAATAATAAGTGGATCACACTATAAAACAGAAGAGACTTCAGAAAGCTGTGGCATTATCTCAGAGGACTTTCATAAAAAGCCAGTTCAGCCTGTCAAATGTTTATTGAAAGGGGGCTGCGTGCAACCCTGGTTCTCATGAGCTGCATACGGAAAGGTCTTTCAGGGATGCTTTTTACAGAATCATGGGATGGTTTGGGTTGGAAGGGACCTTAAGGCCTATCCAGTTCCAACCCCCCTGCCATGGGCCTACAGCCACACTGGATCAGGCTCCTGCAAGCCCCATCCTTGAACACCTCCAGGGGTGGAGCAGCCACGACTTACTTGGGCAACCTGAGCCAGGCCCCACATCCCCCTCACAGTAACAGATTTTTATCTAATATCTCACCTCAGTCTCCCCTCTTTCAGCTTCAAACCATTCCCCCTCGTCCTGTCCCTGCACTGACTGATCAAGAGCCTCTCCCCAGCTTTTCTGTAGTCCACTTTAGGTAATAAAGTACAGGCTGCTCTAACATCTTCCCAGAGCCTTCTCCAAGCTGAACAACCCCAACTCTCCCTGCCTGTCCTCATAGCAGAGGTTCTCCAGCCCTTGGATCATCTCCATGGCCTCCTCTGGACTTACTCCAACAGATCTATGTTCTTCCTGTGTTGAGGACTCTAGAAATGAATGCAGAACACTAAGTGAGGTCTCACAAGAGCAGAGGAGAGGGGTTGAATCACTGGCCTTGACCTGCCGGTTACAGTTCTTTTCTACTGAGAGAAGAGAAACCCTCGCATCTCTCTNGGCTTGTCTGGTTTTTTTTTTTCCAAATCTATCAGCTAATCTAATGAGAGCTTACTTCCTATAGGCCTCGCTTCGTTTGTAGAGCGCTGCAGAGAAGCAAGGCCATTAGTGCATCAGGGAGGGAGCTGGCTTGAAACACACGTCACCTTTTCCTGCAGTGCTATGGCTACAAAATGCCTTTTATGAAGCATCATCACTTGTGTGTGTTCATGAAGAGAAATGACCTTTGGCAGGAAGGGACCTGCACAGGCAAGGGGAAAGGTGAGCAGAGAACTTGGTGCTCGCTACCAGCCCTGCTGCTAGGATTTTGGGTGCTGGTTCATGCAGAGCGGTGCCTGCAGCACCAGAGATAGAGCAGAGTCCTAGCTGCAAGGCAGAGATAAGGCCCCTGGGACCAATGGAAATGCAGGGCGTGAATCAGCCCCAGGTTTCCAGGAGGAGGTGAAGACAACCAAGAGGAGGCAAAGTCCTGTCAAGCCATACCAGCAGAACACCATGGATGAGTTTTATCTATCCTGATGAATGCAGAGCTGGTTATAGAATCATAGAGTCACCAGGTTGGAAGAGACCCACTGGATCATTGAGTCCAACCATTCCTATCAAACATTAAACCATGTCCCTCAGCGCCTCATCCTCCTGTCCTTTAAACACCTCCAGGGAAGGCGAATCAACCACCTCCCTGGGCAACCTCTGCCAGTGCCCAATAACCCTTTCCATGAAAACATTTCTCCTAATGTTCAGCCTAAACCTCCCCTGGTGGAGCTTGAGGCCATTCCCCCTCGTGCTGTCCCCTGTCACTTGGGAGAAGAGACCATTAACCTCCTCTCCACAATCTCCTTTCAGGTAGTTGTAGAGAGCAATGAGGTCTCCCCTCAGCCTCCTCTTCTCCAGGCTAAACAACCCCAGTTCTCTGTTATCAAACAGATGCCACTACTACGGAACTGTGCAAAACACCTACATACTTCAGCGTGGGCTCCCTGGCTCTCCCAGATCCACATTTTCATCTTCACTCCCCACAAATGAATAACAAGAGCAACCAAAGGGAGAGACAAAAAAAAAAAGGTCAAATGACACTTTAGCTGACTCAAAATCAGAAGTGAACACGTTTCTGGTTAAGATGGCAGTTTAACTTCCATTATACAGCAGCAACAGACAAAAAACATTCCTTGTTCGGGAACCACAGGTCCTGGATGCAGTCAATGGTTTTCCTCTTCCCTACCAGTTGTCACCAGTCACCTTCTCCAATGAGGCACAGGATGACAGATACCCTCAGAGCACCTTGGTTTGAACCTATCTACCTTCTAATGTCTTCCTCTAATGCTTAACTTCAGCTGTCAATGGAAGGGGGAAGGTGCTTAAACTAGCTAATAACGACTCTCACAGGAAGGCACTATTTGTGTAACACAAATCTGATGAGTTGCAGCTCACTGAAAGTTCCCTTTTTCCATCACTGTGCAAGCTGAAACAGCTTTAGCTCCTACGCCGCATTCACATAATCTAATGCCTTATGAAGTGGTCACTCACCTGAGGAA
>WAAB01021670.1:232753-255758 GCA_013389865.1 Piaya cayana | reverse complement strand
TTTCGCCTCATTCAACAATACTTTCAGGTTCCTATCTCCTATAGAACGCAGCTTTCGAAATTTACACCTGATATCCCCTGCTGAGTTTACCTAACATTTCTGCAGTTTTTCTAACTGACTATTATGCCCACACATCAAGCCGGTGGGTTAGGTGGGAACAGTGTAGTGATGATGAAAAGAGTCAGCACTACAACAGGGTTAAAGAATGTCTTGGTCTTAAAGTACTAAAGGCTCCACAGGAGCCCCTGTATGATTTTGGGGATGAAGTGGGCTCAAAGGCTGAGGTAGAGAGAGATGTTCATCTGAAGTCTCACACCACCTTTGCCTGCAAATGAAAATGGGAGAATGCTTGAGAAAGTCTTAACCTAGGAGAGAAAATTGATTAGGATAAAGACAGCAGTAAAAACAAAAGGCTAGAGTCTGAGCTTCCTTTTGTATAGTACTGTTCACATCAGTCATGTTGTGCAGGTGGAAATAGTGCTTCAGTTTAAGTGAATTAAAACTGTGATGTTCACAGGTGCATTTGAAGATTTATAGGGTCACACTAAGCGTCAGTTTTTTACTTGACCTGCCTCTTGACATCTGCTTCAGCAACAATAGTCGTGTTGGCTGGCTCACAGGGGCCTTTTGTGCCGGTCTTTCTACGCCTACAGGTTTTTCACATTCTAACTTCTAGATGAAGTCTGCCTGTAGACATATTTGCAGTTGGATGGCTGGTTCATGTCAGTTTTCATGTGTTCTAAATATCTTTTTCTTTCTTGAATTGTAACTGCAAATTGGACTTTTTCTCAGCCTCTTCCAAAAAGACAGAGCTCTGCAATAGCGGTGTCTCTGAGAATGAGGATCTTGGAGGAAAAACATCAAGACAGGGAGTCTGACACCTCCCATTCTGCAGCAGCACACTTGTCTGTCTTTGTTTCTGCATTCTTTATATGTTCTTCAATAAACATCAACCAAAGCTTATCAAGCGCTTTGTGCTGATGATACGCTTCAATGTTTCTTTTTCTCTTTGGCACTTTTAAACCAGTAGTAATTCATCTCTGACATGGATCTACTTGGGTTTTTTATTTAGCTTACCCCTTGCCCTTGTAAATTGTGTAGTGTTTTGTTTGAAAAATAGAGTGGTTCTTTCCATAATGTCATTTAATGTTTGATTCCAAAATAGTTCATATGTCCATTTTATAAGAAGTGGTAAATAGAGTGTTGTAATTGACTTTACGCAGGCAGTGTGTAGGGCGAAGTAGAGATATCAGAAGGCAAGAATGTGCGTTTCACATACAGTCAGTTCCTCACTTGGTTGCAATGCCTTTTATCAGTTTAAAGCAATCATCTCTTTTCACGTGGAAGATGCTAGACATTTAAGACATGGTCTGATGTTTGACTGTCTCTTGTGTCTAAACCCCTGGGTTTGATTGCCTGTTTAACAGCAAACACCCTTGACTGACATTCTGGGATCAGACATGCTACCTTGGTGCATGAGGCTTTCAGTTATGAGAAGCAAAAGCCCATGCAAAGCCCAGGCTTGTTGAAAATTAGGTTCTGTACTTTCAATGTGTTTATTGAGTCATCAGCTGACTGAAGAAGAGAAAAATAGCTATTGCAATTAGTATAATAAAGGTTATGTTTGCCACTACAGCTATTTTATTTATTCCACCTTCATCTTTGATTTCACTCTGTGGAATGGATTACTTTAATCCAGTATTTTTACAGTGCTGCCAGAGGTAGCTAGGAAACATTCTGTTGGATGCACTAGGAAGATCGAGTACATAGTAAAGGCATGATGTGACTTAAAGAGAAAAAAGATCATACCTGGGTTTATTGCCCCATGTATCTCTTCACCCATGTCTAGAGAGAAGCATCACAATTTTAGGAGGCACAAAGACCTTAAAAGAAACAAATGAGAAATTAAAACATCTAGTCTGGAGGTTAGGCAGGAATGTAATCCTCTATAAACTCTTTTCAAAGAAGCATGTGCATGTAACTGTCTTGAAGGATCAGCTGGCAGACCTATAAATGTTTTTCCATGGCTAATTTATAGCTATTTTTAGTGAATGATTATATTTATAGGCACTGAAATGTTATCACTCTTCAGCTTTTGTCAACCTTCTGGAGTAAGGTAGTACTTGGTTACACTTGAATTCAATTTGGGCTTCTTAAAATTTTCATATTAAAAATAAGGTTATTTTGCACTTTTACATCATGAAAGGAAATTTCTGAGTAATGTGGGGATTGTTTTGTGTTGTATGTTACCAGCAGTTCACTTTAGTGCCCACTGGCTTTCAACCACATTGTCTAGGTCATTTAAAGAGATTATTATTATTAAGAAGCAATGATACTATTATATTCTTAGATATTACAGCTAATTGGAAGAAAGGTTAATACAATTACTTTCCCATTGGAAAATGCTGTTCCATCAAATTGGTCTTAATGTGTTAGATTTATTTATTTTCTCTCTAGAGACTTGAAAATGTGCATGTTTCATGTTGCTTTGAACAACTGAGTTCTACAATCCAAACTCCTCTACCAAACAAAATTTCCATTCTCAGTATAGCTCAGCTTCCATTATGGGCAAGGACTTCTGAGCTCCTGCAGGCTCAAGGCAGGAGGCTAAAGACCCTCAGCTACACTGCTGTCCACTGCTTGTTAATCCACTATTAGCATTATTACTTGAACCACAGCAGTGCTTCAATGCCTTAATCAAGAATGGGATCCATGTGTGCCTATGCACATATGTATAGATAGTGGGGAATTGTTTTGATTAAATGCCTGACTGAGCAAGTGAGAGACAAGTGGAAGTTTTTTAGGCTCTACTGAGCATCGCGGTGTGTGATATTATAAAAGGGATGTGATCAAATCCCTGGTGCTGCTCTGAAAAACTTCTTATTGAGAACAAGTAGGGTTTGTTTTTTTCTGTTTTCCCATTGACCTTGCAGTGCTCCTTTAGAGCTTCTTTTTCCATCATCCTCTGTTACTGTTCTTTGTTCACCTGATTCTCCTGGTGCCCCCAGTGGGTCTGGGAGCCAGGACTGACTGAAGAGACAGCAAGCAGTGCTATTGCATTTCTTTTTATTGCTAACTGTTTTAGCTTCTGGCAGATGGCCTAATTGCCACAACAAGCAGAAGCTCAGGAGTATCCTGGCCATGACGCTGGCTCAGTGACTTTCAGTAAGATACATGGTTTATAAGAGCTCACAGTAGCTTGGGCTAGTAAACATTGTTGCTGCTTGAATGTTCACAGGCGACTTTGAATAATGGGTTTAGGACAAAGGGAAATGGCCTTAATATGCACCAGGGGAGATGTAGGCAGGATATTGGGAGGAATTTCTTTACTGGATGGGTTGTCAGACAGTGGAAGAGGCTGCTCAGGGAGGTGGTTGAGTCACCGTCTCTGAAAGTGTTTAAAAGACAAGTAGATATCATACTTGGGGACATGGACTAGAGGTGGACTTGGAAGGGCTGGATCAATGGTTGGACTTGATGATCTTAAAGGTCTTTTCTGACAAAAACCATTCTGTGATTCAGTGATTCTGTTCATTAAATGTAATTTACAGCTAACTATAACTTCAAGAAATGAAGCAAAACATTTGTAGCAGTTCCTTCTCAAGCTTTCTTAAAGGCAGCCAGGAGAGTAGCCAGTGAATCTGAACTAGGAGCTTTCTTAACTGATGCTTTCACTTCTCCCTTCAGGTACATAATTCTGGATAATGTTAATGAGCTATCTGCAGATGTGAGATACATGATCTTACATCCCAAAGAAAGGGAGTTGTACATATGGAGTGCAATTGGCTTTGTTTTGTGAGTGTTACATTAGGTATGTCCTCTCTGGGGTTTGGAAATGGTTTTCTACAGGGAGAAAGGAGCTGTAGTATTTCTGGGGTTTATTTATTTAATTATTTTTAAATTAAAGACCTTCTTTTCTCTTAACTCATTTCACTCCTTTTTTTCCTTTGTTGTTTGAATTGCGTCTGCAGCCTCAAGTAATGATCCAAAAATTAACTGGGAGTGGGGGAAGCTCTGCTGGATATATAGGAATGTAAATTACAAAAGCAAAAGCAAAAAAAAAAGAAAATAAAAAGCTTGCCTTGATCTTTTGTTGAGGTCAGAAACGGGGTAGAAAGATTACTGTTTGATTGCTTGCCGTGCCTACTTGCCAAGTTTAATATCAAAGTCATGGGATGAAAAGGCATCTGTTTAAAAACTTGTTAGGTGGTAGACATGGAATTGAGTTTATTGCTTGAGCTTCCTTTAGCCACCCCCTTGCTCCACCCTTTCAGATATTGTTTCTGTTGCTTTTTTCTTGCCATCCTTTGAAGAAGCCTGTGATCCCTTGTAACTGCAGTGGTGATGGAGAAGGAAAACAAATTTCTTCTCTGCTGTATGTTCTTATATTCTATCAGACAGTGACTTTGGCAGTGCTGCATCTCTCCTTTGCATAGCAGCCCCTTGGGGTCTCTTGTCCCCATAGCCACAAGTCTAAGTGGATCCCTGAGACTGTTCCTGGGTGAGATTACCCATATGGCATGTTAGGGTTACAGGTTAGAGCTGCTGGGATAACAAGTTTAATAAGGATAAAATTTACTAGTACATCTCTTTATTTGGTTGGTGATTTCTAGTACCTGTTCAGTTTACTGTCTTTTTCATTTTTTTCTGGAATATGAATGAGTATCTTATTAAATTTAAAGCTCAGCCATGCTCGAAAATATTACTGAAGCCAGGATCTTTACTAATATCTTTACATAGGAGAAAGCAGTGATACTGCCTTTGCTTGCATGCCTCATAGCTGCCCCAGTTTAATCAAAGTATTTTATGTCTCTGAGACCTCGTTATCATGCAAAGTGCTGTCCTCTGTGAAGCTGGGGATGTTTTTCAGCCTGGCACAACTGCTCTGTACACCCAGTCACCTATTTGTTTCACATGGGCACAGGCTGAAGTGAAACAAACAGCTGTTTCACTCTGAATTCCTGCTGTCACCCAGAGCATTCACATGGCACAAACATCGGGGGTGAAAATCATGTTTCTAGTTTACTTTCAGGGCAGCTGATTTGCATATGCAGTTCATAGATCTGCCCTAGATTTAGAACCTTTCCTTGATTTTGAATGACTGGGGATCAAATACAGGCTAAGGAACTTAACAAACACAACTCCTCACTGTTTCACACAGCCCTGTTAAAAGCAAGGGGTATTGCAAAAACTGTAAGTTTGTAGGCATTAATTTACCATGTGAAAATTTTTAATAGGGTAGGGTCTCAGAGCACTGGATAAGTGCTCAGAGATTATGTTTTGAACCTGGAAAGACAAATGGTGTCTATATATGGAGGTGATGCAATGCAGATGCTTCTTTCCCTCTGCCAATTTACCTAAGTTCAGGCTGGGTTAAGGTTGGGAAGAGCAGCTTTTCTTCTTTGCTTGCCATTCTCAAAATAGAGTCACTTGTCTGGTGCAGACTTCAGCTTGATAAAGTCATGAACAGTAGCAATAACACTGAATCCATCTAGTGATTCAGGAAGGCATTGAACTCATAAAGAATTGTCCTTGTTTCTGTTTGCTTATTGGAAATGGTATTCTGTATTCTGCAGCAATTATNAGAGGCTGGATCATGTCCAGAGGAGGGGAACAGAGCTGGTGAAGGGGCTGGAGCACAAGTCTTACGAGGAGTAGCTGAGGGAACTGGGTTTGTTTGGCCTTGAGAAAAGGAGGCTCAGGGAATACCATATTGCTCTCTACAATTCCTGGAAAGGAGGCTGTAGTGAGGTGGGTGCTGGTCTCCTCCTAAGTAACAAGTGATAGGATGAGAGGAAATGGGCTCAAGGGGAGGGCAAAATGGACTCAGGGGAGGTTTAGACTAGATATTAGGAAAAATTTCTTTACTAAAGGAGTGGTGAAGCACTAGAAGAGGTTACCTAGGGAACCGGTGGAGTGCCCATATATGGAAGTGTTCAAAAAACGTGTAGATGTGGCACTTTGAGACATGGTTTAGCAGATGTAGTGGTACTGGGTTGATGGTTGGACTGTGAATGATCTTAGAGGTCTTTTTCAACATTAATTATTCTATGATTCTGTTTATATGAAGATAAGATTTTTCTATGAAGTTGTTAAAAGATGAGTTCTTAAAGCAAAAGAACAGATATTATACGTTTCACAATAAGATGACAGGAGTCAAAAATGTAACCTAAGAAGTTGTTTGCTCTGCGAGCTGTTCTATTTATTTTAGATTATAGCCTTTATGTCCCTATGAATATGTGATTTATAGGGCTGCTCCATCATGTTTGCCCTAATTCAAAATGCCCCAGTTTACCTAACTTGCTGTATCCAATTATGCAATACAATATGATTTTGAAAGATATTCCTTTCCCCTTAAGGAGAGAACATCTGCATGGAAAACAATTTTGCTTGAGCGGTAACATTAACACTTCTGACAGGAGAAAGGCGACATATCTGTAGCTGTGTTAATCACTCTTAAAATAAGCTGTGCCTTCTGAAACAACCAATTCCCTGTTATTATGAGATTTATATGCTGCCTTAAACTAAAGCAAACTGCCCGGGCACTTTGCAGTCCCGTGCTAATCCTATTCAGTTGGCTTATGCAAGTTGTGGTAAAATGGCTCTGCTGTTGGTAGTCACTGAAGCGAAATGGAGCACTTTTGTCATGACGGGCAAATGATAGCTTATCATTCAGAAACTAATTGTCACTTGGAGAAACTGGCTACTGGTAGGTAAAATTCATAACAGTCTTATGCAGCAACTGCATACAGTTGAATATTTTGCATTGGTGTGGTCCTCTTTAATGCAATTCCCTAGAGAGATATGGGGGGTTTTATCTGGAAGAATTAATGCTTGCTCCAGTTTGGGGTGATGATTTTCCACAAGCACTGCAAAGGCATCACACAGTCCCTGGCAAGGCTCTGCAGTTCTCCATTATCACCTTGGATAACAGAGGAGAAGGTACTTTTGATTCATTGTCACATTCAGGTAAGGAAGGAAGCAATCCTCACCAGCAAGTCTGAATAGAACCCTATAAACACTTGAGACTGAGTACAAGGTTAAAACCCAGCCCTTAGAAAGGAGCTTTTCATTGGATAACATTTTCATCTTTACAGACGTTTTTGGCGTCTTCACATTCCACAGTAGAGCTTTCTTCCCTGTGGATTTTGACTCCGAAAGGCTCCCCTTTGGAAGGAACCCCTTCTTTCCTTTTCCAGCTTTACAGGTGTGCTTTCCTCTTTCCAAGCAATACTACAGGTTGTGCACAGCAAAGAGACTTATAGTCATGTTTTCACTGCATCAGGTTGCTCAAAGTCACATACAACCTCACCTTGAACACCTCCAGGTTTGGGGCAGCCATGACTTCTCCGGGCAACCTGTGCCAGTACCTCACCACCCTCACAGGAAATATTTCTTCCTAAGATTTCATCTAAATATCACCTCTTTCAGCTTAAAGCCACTCCCCCTCATCCTTTGCCAGTGCTCCCTGATCAAGAGCCCTCTCCCCAACTTTTCTTTATCCTCTTTCAGTACTGGAAGCTGCATTAAGGTCTCCTCAGTCTCTTCTGTTCTCTAGGCTGAACAATTCCAACTCTCTCAGCCTGTCAAGATACAAACACTCTCCCCAGTTCTTCAAGATACCATTAATGTATTTCTAAGTATTAGTTGAGGGCTTAATTGTCCCAGTAGTGCAAATGAGATTAGAACTGAACAGACTTTGCTATTTTCATAATAGCCATAGTACTCTGAATTAGCCTGTCCCTTGTCCTCCATCCTCCTCTCCCTTGCTGGAGTCGCTGTCTCTATCACTTCTACCAGTAGTCTCCTACAATGAAATTAACCACCTGTACCTTTTTCATGAGAATTCCAGGAATTATTCAGAGGCAAATGCCAGTAGTCTGTTATCATGCACTTGCCAACAGTGTGAAATCTTCTCGGAACAGTCACCGGGAAGCCATAGTTCATTTTGCTGTCACCTAATTGCATGCACCTGCTGGTGACAGCAGTAAAATGTGATGTCTCTGACATGATGGCAGCAGATGGGGTGCTCGGTAGAGCTACTTCCATTTTTCTTCCTAATGAGCATAGTCTTTTCTCTACTTTTGCCTTTTCACTGTGTTAGGAATTTACAGAGAGAAACTGGGAAGGATGATGGCTGTGGCAGTGGAGCTTAATGTAACACCGCTCCTTTTTTCATTTTTTTCCTAATAACATGTCTATCATTTAAATGTTCATTTACAAGACTTTGGATTTTAATGAAATTAGTGAAAGAAAAGACATTTACAAACGGCCTCACAGGAATGCAGTAACAATGGTGGTATGGCTGGCATGTGTGAAGCTACAAAAGAGGCAAGATTTATAGGAAGCGCCTGTTTCTTTTCATTGCTTTTTGATGCTCATACCTAGTAAGGGACTTGTCAGGATGAAATGTCCCTGCCCTCCTTTTTCAGATGATCATGTGGGAAGAGGTTTCCTCTCCCTAGAAGCTTCATCTGTGGCCTGATGTTCACTGACTCTGTACCATTGTTTTAAAAACTGTACCCTGGTGATCAGTAATGCATAAAGGATTTGCACTTTCTAATGAGATAAAGCCAATGCTGCCAGCTTGATACAGTCCAATAGCAAATGTGCTTAGTCAGAGAGAAAAAGAAAAAAAAATTAGAATGCAGTCATAAATTTCCTGAAAGACTGGTTTTAGAGGGTTAAACTGCCAACACATCAGAGAGTAACATATTTTAGATATGAGTTCCTTTCCTGGGATGCATCCGAAGAAGTGGGACCAGCAGATCATGGGAGGTGATTTTGCCCCTCTACTCTGCTTGTGAGTGAGACCTCACCTGGCCGGAGTCCTCAGCACAAGAAAGACATAGATCTGTTAGAGATAGTGCAGAAGAAGCCCAGAGCTGGAGCACCTCCCATACAAAGATACACAGAGAGAGTTGGGCTTGAATCATGGAGAAGAGAAGGCTCTGGGGAGATATTAAAGTAACCTTCCAGTACTGAAAAGGTACTACAGGAAAGATGATCTTTAAGGTCCCTTCCAACATAAACCATTGCAGGATTTTATGAAAGAAACATTTTTTTTTGGTTTTTTTCAGGAAAGATGTTTAACCAAGGCTAGACTTGGACACCTTGTAAACTAAACCTTATTTTGAACTGTCTAATGATGCGCTGCTATTTAAATTTGTGTTAGTACTGCCACTGCTGCCCTAATGGTGCTGTGCCTCACCCAGTCCCAATCACAAGTCAGGATTTCATGCTTCTCTCTGCAGTGAAGCAGGAAATCTGGAGTGGAACCATGGTTACAGAGTGGGCTTTTATGGAAGTCAGCCCTAGACATCATTCCATGTTTCTGCTCTTCACAATCCCATAGAGTTATGTGCTGAATGTCAGGCTGTATCTATAAGACTAGGACTTGAGGAGTAAGCTGAGAGTTCATAAAGTGCTCTGGTGTATTGTAGCTGTGAGCATGCAGTGATCTTCATGGGACTGTTTGAGCTCATGTGAATAGAAGATGCTGCAGACATAATTATACTGCATAATGGTTTAATCAGTTGTTTACTGGTGTAAAGGCAGAAATCTTCCATTTTTCCTGAATTTGATTCTATTGTGTTGTTTTTCCCATAAGTATGAGAGATGTTCAGCTGGTGATTCCCATTGCTGAGCTGTGTTTTGCTTGGGACTTTCAGAAGCACTTCAATAACTTAGGAGAACAGCTTCCATTAATAGTCATTTGAGCACTTTGGAAAGGGCTTTGCAACATTCAGTCCATAATTCTCACCAAGGAATGACTCAGGTAATGTTGTCTATATAAAGCTTTTTCAGTCTGAGTGTAAAACTGTTTAATAAGTAGGGGGTTTATTTAAAGCATTCAGCGGACTTTGCTGCTGCATGCTGATCGCCGCGGTTGGGGGTGCAGATAAATACATTGTGCAAATGAGCAAATATGGGTCTCATCAAAGCTTACTGAAGACCATCAAAAATCTCCTGCTGTGACAAACATTGGCTCAGGCCCATAATGAATAAATATAGGAAAAAAGCAAAGAGATTGCACCACTGAATATCTTTTATTCTCGCAGTTGAATAACAGTATTCTTTTAGTGTTAAATATTTTGTTTCCCAACTCTCTACCACTTGCATGCACGTAAAGTTAGGGAATAGGTTGGGTTGAAATGCACCTCAAAGCTCATCTACTATGGGCAGGGACACTTTCTACTAGATCAGGTTGATCAAAGCCTCATCCAACCTGGCCTTGAACACCAGGGATGGGGCAGCCACAACTGATCTGGGCAACCTGTGCCAGTGCCTCATCAACATCACAGGAAAACATTTCTTTCTAAAATCTCATCTAAACCTCCTCTCTTTAAGCTTAATACTGTTACCCCTTGTGTTATTCCTGCACTCTTTGATCAAGAACCCCTCCCCTGCTTTCCTGCAATCCCCTTTCAGTACTGCAAGGCTGCTGTAAGGTCTCCCTGGAACTTTCCTTTATCTAGACTGAATAAGCACAACTCTTTCAGGCTGTCATTGTATGGGAGGTGTGGCAGCCCTTGGATCAACTTTGTGACCTCTTCTAGGCTTGCTCCAAGAGATCCATGTCTTTCCTGTGCTGAGGATCCCAGAACTGAACACAGTACTCCAGGTGAGGTCTTGTGTGGGTGGCGTAGTGGGCTAGAATCACCTCCCATCTCCTGAGCTTCACTCCCCTTTCCCTGACTGCCCCTACTCCCCAGTGGAAAGCAGTCTTTCTGTCCCAGCATATTGCAAGGCTCCTTTTTGCAGAGAAGGATATTATACATGGTCTTGCTGCAGATGGTTCAGTCCAGCTCATAAAAGTGGCTGTTGGTATCACAACCAGATCCCAAACAAAAACTTACCTCAAACTCTGCTCCTTGTGCCTCCATGCCCTTCTCTTTGGAGGCGTGCCTCCCAGACTTGCTTGCATTGCCTCTTCCTTTATCATCCCCTCCCTGCACAAGCTCAGACACAAATTTTCTTGTCTGCTATACGAAAGGAAAGTGCTCTGCTAGTTCCACTCCATCTCCTCTTTACAACGCCTTGCATCTTGGTCTCATCTGCGACACTGGATGATATTTAACAGTGTAGTTTTGATACTACCTTGATAACAGGTAGCACAAGTAGAGGACTTGATTTCTTTAAATTAACTGGCTACAGTGAGTTTTATTGAAGTACAGTACTACAGTTTAGATAGCAGTTGAGATGATTCTCCAAGATATATCAGTTTTGTTTTCTCTTTAATCTATATCTAAACAAATAAATATGTAGCAGTAAATGCTCGATGGTGTAATTAATTACAGATCAGATTAACAGTCAGATTATCAGTCTTCTAGTAGGATAACAGCTCATGATAGTCATTGCTATTTAGGTTCCTGCTGAGAGGAGAGGAAAAGCTGAGAGTTTAGTGAAAAAATTATGAAGTGTGTGGGTTACAGAAGTGCCTGTCATAAAGCTGATTGTTGCTTCTTCACATCCTCTTTTTTATCCTAATAAGGCTCTTAATATTCCAAAGCATGGGAAATTGAACCTTCCTCTTTATTTTTTTTGTGCACACTCATATTCTGAACAAAAAGAATTCAGTGACATGCTTGGGTTTTATCAATTCAAATACATACTGTGAGTAAGTTAAAGTATAGAAGTAATATAACTGCTTATTGAGGTGTGTCGATCCTCAAAGTTTTATTTTGGATGAAATTTCTCCTAACAAGGTATTCTTAAGCTTGGATTACTGCAGGCTTTCATGATGCTTTTCTCTCATAAACTCTATGTCTTCTTGACAGAGAAAGTTTTACCTTTTTCAAAAGTACAAAAGAGAGCAGAGGGATCAAATGCACCTTTCTGCATCTTGGTGCTCACTGTTTCATGCTGCTTCCTAAAGCCATACAGTTGTTCAAGAGATCATAGAATGGTTTGGGTTTGAAGGACCCATGCCATTCCAATAGCCCTGCTGTGAGCAGGGACACTTTCCACTAGATCAAGTTGCTCAAAGCATTGCTCAGTCTGGCCTTGAACACCTCCTGGAATGGGGCAGCCACAACTTCTCTGGGAAACCAGTGCCAGTGCCTCACCACTCTCACATGAAAATATTTCTTCATTATATGTCATTTAAATGTCCTCTCTTTCAGCTTAAAACTGTTTCCTCTCATCCTGTCCCTGCACTCCCTGATCAAGAGTACCTCCTCAGCTTCCCTGCAGGCCCCCTTTCAGTATTGGAAGGCTGCTATAAAATCTTCCCCAAGCCTTCTCTTCTTCAGGCTGAACAATCCCAGCTCTCTCAGCCTGTCCTCTACTATACTTAAGTCCTTAGATTACTAAGGTCATTCTTAGATAATACAGTGAGCTTTTGATTTCATTTGTTCCCTCGCACAGTCAGGTCTTCTGTGCCTGGAGTGGTGACCTATTACTGTAGCTGAGGAATAAAAAAAAGAAAAAACAGTAAGAAACCCCCCCAAAACTCCAGTGTATACATATGAACCCAGTCTTCCAGGGATAGAGAGCGTAAGAATGAATCATAGATTTCTTTGGTTGGAAACGACATTTGAGATCATTGAGTACAACCATACTTGTCTGCTACTAAACCTTATCCCTGAGCACCTCATCTACCTGTTTTTTTTCAATATCTTCACGGATGGTTATTCAACCACTTCTCTGGGCAGCCAGCTCCAGGGCCTGATAACCCCTTGAGTTAGCACTGAAGGCATTTACTGCCCCATATTTCCCAACAACAATAAGACATACAACACTCTGCTAAGCTCTAATCTGGAAACTTGATTGCAGAGGCGGTTTCTGTGTATTTTTCTGTGTATTTTCACTTCCCTCTAGATATGCTCCTACCCAGCTCTAAATATAACATCTTAAGGAGAGGGCAGAAATGTTGTTTGGGTGTAATGTGAACATGATTAATCAATACACATACTGCCTCAGCTTAAATTTTCTTTGGGAAAGACTTAGGATTTTGCAGTGTAAAAGGAAAAAGCAGTAAAGGCACAGAAAAATCATCATCTCTCTTCCCAGTGTCCTGATTTGCACTTTGTACACCAAGATGTGTGCTTGAAAGATCTTCATCTTCTTGCCAGTCTCTGTGGGTTTTGGTGTCATATTTTTGGGAGCAGCACCATGTCCTCGTTTCTTCATGGGCATCGTACATGTTATCCCTATTGTACAAAAGATTAACCAAAGCAAAGATATACTGAAAGATCTCTAGTACTCTATGGTACTACAAAGTATTAATCTGGGAGTCTTGATACCCAGAGGCTCTTGCTTTTTCCTGTATCTTCTGTGACAGTGAGACAAGCATTGGCCAATGCAGGCAAGTATTTAATATACATCTTACGTGCATTTTTCAGCAGGTTTTGAGGGCCAGTTTCGTTTGAGGGCAACAAGACTTGGGAAGAGTCTGGAGCACAAGTTTGGAACAGCTGAAGGGCCGGGGGCTGTCTAACGTGGAGAAGAGGAGGCTGAGGGGAAACCTGATTGCCCTCTATAGCCCCTGAAAGGAGGTTGTAGTGAGATGGGTGCTGGTCTCTTCTCCCAAGTAACAACTGTTAGGAAGACAGGAAATGACCTGAAGTTGCACCAGGAGTAATTTGGATTGAATATTAGAAGAAATGTCTTCACTGAAAGTGTCATGTGGAGCATTGGATCAGGCTGCCCAGGAAGGTGGTGGAGTATCCATTCCTGGAGGGGTTCAAAATACATGTAGATGTGGCACTTAAAGCCATGATTTTAGTCAGCACAGTGGTGTGGCATTGATGGTTCTACTGGATAATCTTTAAGGTCTTCTGCAGCCTTTATGATTGTATGATTTACCAGTAAATATCAGCAATGTGCTGGTCTACCAATGCTGTAATAGGATGCTGACAATAGCTGAAGACAGAGATTTTTTTTTTTAAATACACAATGTCATTGTTTTTTAACTTTATAATATGAAGCACAGGTAAAAACAATGAAGCCAGCATTTGGGAGGGAAGTCATAGTAGTGTATTTTTGTCTGTTAGACCTGCTCACCACTGCATTACACCAGTTTGCTGCTGGTAACAAATCTGGAGAAACTCTCCAGAGTATGACTTTAGAAGGTGGGAAGAGTGCTGTAGTTGTTTCCAAGAATTACAATGTTAAACTAAATATGGAAATTGATCCATCCCATCTTTAGAAAGAAGCATGAGCAGCAGCTGAAAATGGAGCAATACACAGCCTCTCCAGTTATCAAGAGAGTAGAAGAAAGCTCAGGGAATCTTTGGAGCTTCCCATCTTTGTTTTCTTTTAGGTATTGTGCTCTGTCATGAAGGTCTAGAAGGAAATTGTCTAATATTTATATTGCAGTGAATGGTTTTTATCATTTTAGCTGCTGTACAGCTGTACATGGACTTGATTTACCCGTATTATAGGTAGACATAATCAAATTATTCCAGCTCAGATGAGTAGGAGCAGTAGTGAAGCTGGATATCAGTGTTCTATGTGAACACCTCACAGCCCCCAGCTCCTAGGGATTGCTTGGTTATATTGGAGGGGTTCAAACTGGGTCCACTACAACTTGGCTAATAAAGCCAGAATAGAGACTCATGTGCTCACCTATGTCCTAGCTTTGGCTTTTGAAATGTCATTGCTCATAGCAGATGAAGGTGTGCTGATCAAAGCAAGCAAGGATTGCATCCCTTTAGCCATTAGCAGTGGTCGAGGAGGAGGAAGGAGGTATTAATCCCATGCCAACATGGGATATATGAGCTAACTTCAGAAAAATAAATCTACATGGATGGTTGTTAGGAGTCTGTTTCCCAGCAATAAAAAGAAATATCTAGCCCATTTCTTCTTGCTGTAGTTTTGTTTCTAGCAAAATCTGAAGACCTCAGTTTTGATTATTGCTGTTGGGAACCATGTGTGTTGTGTTTTATTTGATCTGAGATCACCTGTAGCAGGCTGAAGCTGCCCACATTAAACTTCAGAGTGGCTCAACCAGCAAAGTTGCAATCTTGGCTTTTCCCAAAATGGCTATACCAGCAAATATCACTTGCACATTTTTGTCACATATCAATAGAAATTTACAGCTGAAGAAAGGTTTTGAAAAGCAAAAATCAATAATTTTTCATGGCTGCCTGAAGCTTTATGATTTAACTCACTGGATTGAATAGAACTGTCTGCTGCAACTATTCTAGTGGTAGTAAGGAGGTATGGAGGTATAAAATCTTTTTGTTTTCTTTTCTTTTTTTCTCCCCCGACCAGTATCTGCTTTGAAATGTTCTTCTAAGTCTACATAATACAGCATTATTTCATAAGTATCTGCAATCATTTATCATTTTCTCTTTGGAAAATACATTTGGAGGCACTTTGGGGGTGGGGAAAGGGTATTGAATTACAGCACATATAGGAATGGGGACAAGTAAAGAGCAAGCCTTGATTTTGGTAACCTTAATGTCACTGATTCCTAGGAAAGCTCTTTAGAGCCAGACTGTGTTGAAGGTGTTATAACACTGCAGTGGGTTGGTATTATAGTCATTAATGTGTTTTCAAAGATCCCTGGAGTCCCCGTCATGCTCTACTGACATGACTCTCTGTGTTACAGCTACCTTTTATACAGCTTTTCCTCCAGGAACAAGGGAGATGTGGAGTGGAGTCACAATTTTGTCAGGCTTTATCAGGGAAAGGGGAACAAAGGGAACCTGGAAGGTTCAGCCTGGCCAGGAAAAATCTCGGGGGCTGTGCGTGTGTGTGTGTGTATGTGTGTGTGTGAAGCAGGAGGCTGCATAGAAATGGCATTTAAGATCTATTTCTGCTTTTGGAATGGTTGTGGAGGCTAGTGGTGGGAATTGCCAAATGTGATAGCCTGGGCTCACTGGAGTAGAAAGTACTGCAGTCTGCAATGACACAGTGTGGGATAAAGGTGTAGTGTTTCCTAAACCAAGTCTAAATCCTTCTGAGTTAATAGCTGCCTGTTGAGGTTTGTTTGTTCATCTCTTGTTTTAGTAGCATTTTTAGGCTGTAAGCACAATGTATAAGGGTTTTGCTAGTAAATGGAATCTATCTCCTACTGTAGATTTATAATCAAGAGATTATAAATGGTCAGAAAACAATTTCTGATTTTACAAATCGCAAACTGAATCTTGGTATTAAAGACTGTCTGTATTGTACTACTTCCTGTATTTTTTGTTTTCTTCTGTATCAAGAAAACCTTAAGTCCATTGTTCAACAGAGATGGGGATGACAAAGAAGTTAGGTGCTGAATCAGGAAGTTTTGCCTCATTGTATTTGATTTTGGGTGTATGCCCTTATTAGAAAACTGTGAAGGTGTTAAGTGCTTTATCATTGGTTATGGATTTATTTATCTATTTATTTATTTTTATATAAAGTTTTCAAAGCACCCCTCTCCAGTGGATTGTAGGCCATCTCTGCAGGAGTTACATTCTCAGGCTTTAGTTTGTGTTTCATTGATTTCTAGAAAAAAACAATTGTTCACAAGGAAAACACATCTATTTTTTTTCTTGTTTTTAATCCGTCTTGGTTGCTAAGGGTCAAGCTAGAAACTTTACTTATTCAATATCAATACTAAGTACATACAAGTAAATAAAGCAAGCAGTGAGAGTTTTGTGTTTTCACATAGTGAATCCATGAGACCTTTGAAATTGGAATAATTTAGTTGTATGTCAGAAAGAGGGAAGATTTAGATGAGAATTTAGGAAGAAATGTTTTGGTGTGAGGGTGGTGAGTCGCAGGCTTGAGCTGACCCATCCCTGGAGGTTCTCAAGGCAAGATTGGATGCGACTTTGAGCAACTTGATCCAGCAGAAAGTATTCCTGCATTAAGGTTGGAAGTGGATGATCTTTAAGATCCCTTCCAACTCAAACCATTCTCTGATTTTTGATTTATTTCTTCTTTTATTTTTATGAAATTAATCTTTTGAAATAATTGTTACGAGGATACATGAGAAGAAACAGAGTTTAGCTACCCCACCTTGAGGTATGTGAAGATAGACATCTATGTGTGACAGCAAACAGCTCAGCATAAGATGTCCTGAATATTTACCCACTTTTGACCTGATGAGATGCATCCCAGACTCCTTAGGTAATTGCCTGATGTGGTTGCCAAGCCACTCTCTACAATATTTGAAAAGTCATGGCAATCAGGAGAAGTCCCTGGTGACTGAAAGAAGGGTAACATTGCACCCATTTTTAAAAAGGATAGGAAAGATAACCCTGGGAACCACCGACCTGTCAGCCTCACCTCTGTGCCTGGGAAGATCATGGAATAGACCTTCCTAGAAGCTATGCTAAAGCACACGGAGGACAAGTAGGAGGTTAATGGCAGCCAGCATGGCTTCACCAGGGGCAAATCCTGTCTGACCAACCTAGTGGCTTTCTATGATGGGCTAACCACAGCAGTAGACATGGGAAAACAAACAGATGTGATCTATCTGGGCTTCTGTAAAGCCTTTGACGTGGTCCTCAAACAACAACCTTCTCTCTAAATTAGAGAGTGGATAAGAGAGTGTTCAGTGGATAAGAAACTGGTTGGATGGTCATATTCAAAGAGTAGTGGTCAATAGCTCAAAGTCCAGATGGAGATCCGTGACAAATGGTGTCCCTCAGGGGTCTGTATTGGGACTGGTGCTGTTTGATATCTTCATCAATGATATAGACAATGAGATTGAGTGCACCTTCAGCAAGTTTACAGATGACACCAAGCTGAGTGGTGTATTTGTCACACCAGAAGGACACAATGTCATCCAGAAGGACCTGGGCAAGCTGGAGAAGTGGGCCTGTGAGAACCTCATGAGGTTCAGCAAGGCCAAGTGCAAGGACCTACACCTGGGTCAGGGTAATCCCCAGTTTCAATACAGGTTGGGGATGACGTGATTGAGAGCTGCCCTACAGAGAAGGATTTGGGGGTGCTGGTTGATGAGAAGCTTACAGCGCTTACAACCCAGAAGGCCAACCGTATCCTGGGCTGCATCAAAAGAAGCATGGCCAGAAGGTTGCAGGAGGTGATTCTGCTCCTCTATTCCTCTCTGATATGGTTGGACTCGATGATCCGGTGGGTCTCTTCCAACCTGGTTATTCTATGATTCATCTGGAGTATTGTGTCCAGTTCTGGAATCCTCAATGTAAGAAGGATATGGAGCTGTTGGAATGGATATGGAGGAGGGCTATAAATATGATCTGAGGGCTGGAGCACCTTCCATATGAGGACAGGCTGAGAGACTTGGGCTTGTTCCGCTTGGAGAAGAGAAGGCTCTGAGGAGGTCTTATAGAGACTTTCCAATACCTGAAAGGGGCCTACAAGAAAGCTGGAGAGGGTCTTTTTGTAGTGATAGGACTGGGAGCAACGGGTATAAACTGGAAAAGGGCAGATTTAGACTAGACGTAAGAATTTCTTCACTCTGAGTGTGATGACGCACTGTCACAGGTTGCCCAGGGAAGTTGTGGCTGCCCCATCCCTGGAGGTGTTCAAGGCCAGGTTGCATAGGGCCTTAGGCAGTCTTATCTAGTGCAATGTGTCCCTGCCTATGGAAGGGGGTTTGGAACTAGATGATCTTTAAGGTCCCTTCCAACCCAAACCATTCTATGATTCTTAGGTTTGGCAACCTTATGCTTCTTTAATGTCAGNGATTTAGACTAGAATTTCTTCACTCTGAGCGTGATGAGGCACTGTCACAGTTTGCCCAGGGAAGTTGTGGCTACCCCATCCCTGGAGGTGTTCAAGGCCAGGTTGCATAGGGCCTTAGGCAGTCTTATCTAGTGCAATGTGTCCCTGCCTATGGAAGGGGGTTTGGAACTAGATGATCTTTAAGGTCCCTTCCAACCCAAACCATTCTATGATTTATAGGTTTGGCAGCCTTATACTTCTCTAATGTCAAAGCAGCTCCTCATTTATGCATACCTGGCATTGTCTGTGCAATATATCACTCTCATTAATGACTGTAGAGCATGCACATCTCTAGGTATTTTATGAAGTAGGTGCATTGCATTGTGTTTTAGTTTACTGCTTCTTTCATGTTACATATGCAGAGAGCAAAGCTGAAGGGTTGTCTGTAATTCAGTCCAAGGCACAACGGTTAGTTGTGTCCATGTATTTAAGCTGATTTAAGATTATTCCCCTGCGAACTGTCTGAATATTTATCTGTCTGGAGGCACACCCCATTGTTGCACTGATAGTAGCACCTGAGGTAGGTAGTTTAATGGTTTGGGGTGCACTAGACTGTGTCCAGATGAGGACCACAAATTTGGTGAAGGGGATAGAGAGGAACCGTGTGATGAGCAGTGGTCTGTTCAGTCTGGTGAAGAGGAGACCTCATCGCAGTCTACAGCTTCCTCACAAGGGGAGGAGGAGGAGCAGGCATTGATCTCTTCTCTCTGGTAACCAATGACAGAACCCAAGGGAATGGCAGGAAGATGTGCCAGTGGAGGGTTAGTTTGGACATTAGGAGAAGGTCCTTCACCCAGAGGATGGTGGAGCCCTGGAACAGGTTTCTCAGGGAAGCAGGCATGGCAACAAGTGTGACAATATTGCAGTAGCATTTAGACAATGCGTTCAGACACATGGTGTGAATGTTGGGCTTGTCCTACAGAGGGACAGGAGCTGGATTCTAGGATCCTTGTGGGTCCCTTCTATGGATTGTTTTAGCAGGGTAACCAGTAAACATTCATTTTAGTTATTAAGGCAGCTGGATCTTTCTCCAAACAGATATACTTTTTTCAAAAGAAGCAGGTTTTCTTTATTTTTGCCTTTAAAAAATGAAATTATAATTAAAGAGCTGGAATTGGTTAGTGAATCAGTTCTTCAGTAGAGAGAAATGTGTTCAGGCACAGGAATTAAAGAATAAATTAAACTGCCTGCCACAGCACTTGACCCTAATTAAGGTCAATTCTCCTTAATAAACAATTAATCAAGAATCTTTATTATAGTTTGTCTCTCTGTCAACAGTAAACAGAGCATTATTATGTTTTTATGGATAGAATGGATAGTATTCTGCAAGAGGCAAGCATTCATCAGCATTGAAACTGATATGCTGAAGGCATTTTAAACTAGATCAGCATTAGTTAAATTAGTTGAAGAACACAACTGCAATGCTCAAGAATGTATGCTTTCTGCAGGCTTCTTTCTGAAATTTAGTGCTTATAAAGACAAAAAACATATCACCTATCTACAAGTGAAAGGGCAAGGTGCCTGCCTTGGTGTCCTACTCTGCTCAGTATCTTGATGCCTGAACATCTTTTGCTAAGCAGTAAGGGCAAATATTCATTACAATATTTTGTATTCTTATCCCTCTATATGGCATGTGTGCAGTAGGATGTTCTGTCTCACTTTGTTAGAGCAAGTCCAGAGGAGGCCATGAAGATGATCCCAGGGTTGGAACATCACCCCTATAAGGACAGGCTGAGACAGTTGGTCTTAATTTTTGGAAAAAATTCTTCACTGAAAGGGTTGTCAAGCACTGGAAGAGGCTGCCTAGGGCAGTAGTTGAGTCCCGATCCCTGGAGGTATTTACAGGATATGTAAATGTGGTACTTAGGGATGTGATTAAGAAGTGGACTTGATGTGATGGTCTTAAAGGTCTTTTCCAACCTTTATGATTCTATGTGACAACAGCAGTAAGAGGCAGCAGCTCTGTAGAAATGACAAGTAACTCTGATGGGAAATGCCTTGGTTTGACCACATTGCTATTTCCAAAGTGGCCTTGACTTCAATGGAGTTACTTCTGACTGCTAACTTTCAGGGGCAAATATCTGCTAGATATAAAAAAAAAACCCCACAAAGATAACGAAGCAGATGTTCCAAGGGCAGAAAATTGGGAGTATGCTATCAGTGGGTTTAAAATAAAGCCCTGGTTGATTGTCCGTTTCCTAACTCACCACATCTGCAAAGTGATAATTTCCAACAGTACTAAAAGCTTATTGTAAAGTGCATCAGAAGTGAAGAATTTGTATCTAAAAGGAGGACATTGTTCCATTCCCCTGTGCAGTTGGAAGATAATGATGTATTGTGCAGTTTTGGCTTTTAGTTGCTGTTGTGCTATGTGTTATAAAGCAAGTTTTTATATACTGTTAGGGATTTTTACGACACAGTTGTGTTTGTGAACAAAAATGATGCAGGTCCTCCCGATGAGGACAATGTTTGTGACTCTTCCCTGCTTTGGAGAGGCATTGTGAGACTGATAGTAGTGAACTCTGTGTTCATGGAATCGTAGAATGCTTTGGATTGAGAGGGACCTTAAAGATCATCCAGTTCTACTCCACACAAACAACGTCCCCCACCAAGGGCAGGGACACCTGCCGCTTGACCAGGCTGCTCAAGGCCCCATCTGAACCTGGTCTTGAACACTTCCAGGGACAGAGCATCCACAATTTCCCTGGGCAACCCATGCCAGTGTATCACCACCCTCATCCTGAAGAATTTATTCCTAATGTCTAGCCTAAATCTTCCCCCTTCCATTTTAAAGCCATTTCTCATCCTATTGCCGCATGCCCTTATAAAATCCTTCCTTGGCTTTCTAGTAGGCCCCCTTCAGGTTCTGGAAGGCCACTATAAAGTCTCCCCGGAGGCCTCTGTTCTCCAGGCTGAACAACCCCTACTCTCTCAGCCTGTTCTCATAGCAGAGGTGCTCCATTCTTCTAATCAGTCATCTTTGCAGCCCTCCTCTGGACCTGTTCAAACAGTTCCATATCCTCCTTATGTTGGGGATTCCAGAACAGGACACAATATTCCAGGTGAGGTCTCTTGAGAGTGGAGTAGAGGGGTAGAACCACCTCCCGTGATTTGCTGGCCATGCTTTTTTTTTATGCAGCCCAGGATATGGTTGGCTTTCCTCACTGTGGGTTAATTCCTGGCTTGATTGTGCCTGATTTGCTCAGGGTTACCCTTTTCAAAGTGCTGAAGGGCTACTTCTAAACACAATTAAGTTTATTTGCAACTTTGCATTTTGAGGAACATATTGTTGGAGGTGCTCATACTATTTTGTACCACTTCCTTTGAAAATTTCTTCCTTATAGAAGTTGTTCATGAGCATTAATGTTTTCCTGTAAGCAGCCCTTTCATTACTTTGTGGCATTTATCTTCCACAGAGTGATTTTTTCTTTTGGTTTGTTTTTTTTTAAGATGCCGAAGCAAAGTCATTCAAACCTTGGGGGCTGTAACAGAGGAGAGCATAGAGGTAGCTATCAGATTTTGTTTTCCCCTTCCAGCTACCAGTTGGATTTCACAGTCCAGTCAATGAAAGCTGTTGATCACTTCATGTGCTACATGTATTCAGTGTAAGAATTTCCACGTGCTTTGCAGCATTATGTGATCAAAAGAAACAAGATCCTCTGGTGTAGCATTGATAATGGGCTACTCTGCACTGTGTATCTCAGCACAGCACGGAGGGAAATTGTCAAATTGGGTTTGATTCTGAAAGATCTACCAGATGAAGAAAGATAAATAAAGGAAACTACTACTAGCAAGAAGAATATAAATGGTATTAAAGCTTGCTGTGGGATGACTCTACGCTTGATGAAAAGAGAAGGAAAGCTGGCAATGGAAAAATGTATGATTGCTTAGAAAACAGGGCAAGAACCAGGACATGCCTTTCTGTAGGAAACCTGAGCCCAGCTTGTGGAATATTGTAGCTCTGCTGTATGGGAATTGCTGTTTTTTCCTGTGAGAGACCTTTTTACTGTACACTTGTCTTAAAGACCAGTAAGTGATTATTTTGTTTTGTTTTGCTGGATCTTTTGGCTGTGCTTCTGCTTAACTGTTTTGCAGATATGAATTGCTTCAGATATACAGTAAGTTTTTTAAGTGAGATTATATCTTATTCACTTTACAGACAGGAAGCAAAAGTATTAACCTAGGTCCACTATTAACCTAGGTCCAGAATCAAGGAATGGTTTGGGTTGGAAGGGACCTGAAAAGCCATCCAGTTCCAACCCCACTGCCATGGACAGGGACACCTTCCACTGCATCAGGTTGCTCAAAGTTCCATCCAACCTGCCTTTGAACTTCTCCAGGGATGGGGCCTCCATGACTTTTCTGGGCA
>WAAB01021670.1:107778-232675 GCA_013389865.1 Piaya cayana | reverse complement strand
CTGCCCCTCTGCTCTGCTCTCATGAGACCTCACTTGGAACCCTGCATCCAGTTCTGGAATCCTCAGGATAGGAAGGATGCTGATCTGTTAGAGTGAGTGCAGAGGAAGCCAGAAAGATGAACCAAGATTGTTCCGCCTGCAGAGAGAAGTCTCTGAGGAGAACTTATAGCAACTTTCCAGTACTCAAAGCAGGCGGAGGGGCCCTTGATCAAGGATTGCATGAATAGGATGAGGGAGGATGATTTTAAACTGAAAGTGGGGAGATTGAGATGAGAAATTGGGATAAAATTCTTCACAATGAGGTTGGTGAGGCACTGGCCCAAGTTGCCTGGAGGAGTGATGGATGCCCCATCTCTGGAGGCATTCAAGGCCAGCCTGGCTGAGGCTTTGAAAAATCTGATCCAGTGGGAGGTGTCCCTGCACATTGCAGGGGGATTGTAACACAACAGGCTTTAAGGCACCTTTCCAACTCAAACCATTCCTTGATTCAATGAGATAATTCTGGAAATACATTTTTACAGAGGCAGTTAGAGCAAGAGAGGAATGCAAAGTCTGCATTTAAAGTGTTTAAAAAGTATTTTGCCCCAGTGTGTCTGGTACGCCTCTGGGAATACTTAAGATTGTCATTAATATTAAAGGGAAGCTTATCAAATGATAGCATGAATGGCAGGTAGGTGTTCATTTTTCATTAAGGTTCAATAAGAGTTGGGTGTCTGATACCATTTTTGGTTTTTAATAATTTCTTGTGGGAGAAGCCCTTTGACTTGTATTCTCAAAGATTTATTACTTGTCTTTTCATGAGCATGTGTGTTGATCATATGGCTATTAATCATTGAGCACGAAAGCCTGCTTGAGAATTCGCTGATACTTTCACTTCTGCTCCCAGTTACCCTTCCTTCTGTCTCTGATTTTGGATTTGTTTCAGACACACGAATTATCAGAAGAGTTTGTGAAGTCTTACTAAGCACAGAAGTCAATATCCTTAACACAGCACAATTTCCACTGAGGATTAGATTGTGCCAATATAAAGGTGTTACTCTTTTTTTTGTTTCTAGGAGTATCTTTACACCTTTGGATGACTGTATTCAGTCTCAGGAACATGACTTTAATCATTTCAGTATAAAACACTATGAAAAATTAGAAAGAAACCTCATCTTCAAATCTCATATTATCTGGAAACATGCACTGATGTCTGAGTGTGGGAAGGAACAATGTTTGTCAACAATGGTCCGAGGCTTATTTTATGAGATTTATTAAGGTTGAGTACCAGGTTTTGCACTTGGGAAAGGGTGCCTAGAAAGCTGACCCTCAGAAAAGGACTTGAGGGTGCTGGCCAACAGCAGCTGAACAAGAGTTGGCCAACAAGAAGGCCAACAGCATCCTGGCTTGTATCAAAAGTGGTGTGCCCAGCACGAGTAGGGAAGTGATTGTGCCCCTATATTAAGCACTGGTGAGGCTGCAACTTGAATCTGGTGTTCGATTTTGGGCCCCTCAGTACAAGAAAGACATTGAGGGGCTGATACAATTCCAGGGAAGGGCAACAGAGCTTAGGAAGTGTCTGAAACACATGTCTTATGAGGAGTGGCTGATAAAACTTAAGTTTTTTATCCTGGAGATGAGGAGGCTGAAGGGCAACCTTATTCCTCTCTACATCTACCTGATAGAAGGTTGTGGCAAGGTAAGTGTTGGCCTTTTCTCACAGGTAACAAGTGATAGAAAGAGAGGAAATGGGCTAAAGTTGTGCCAGGGGAGGTTTAGACTGGATTTTAGGAAAAATTCCTTCACTGAAAGAGTGGTGAAGCACTGGAAGAGGCTTCCTAGAGCAGTGGTGGAGTCCCTGTCCCTGGGGGTGTACAAATACAAAGTAGATGTGGCACTTCCTGACGTGGTTCAGTAATCGTGTTGGTATTGCGTTGATGGTTGGAGTGCATGGTTTCCGACCTTAATGATTCTATGATTTAAAGTAGCCAGAATTCCTTATAGGTGTACTATTATTCCTCAGGCTGCGTTTACTATATTTGGGGTGCACAGTCTGCCTACACAGAAAATAAGCATGCAAGAACAACATCAAGGAATGTGAGTGGCCTGGACCAATAGTTAAAAAACTTTGTTTTCCTTCAAATTAGGCTCTGTTTGGTGTAACAACTTCTTTAGTCTCTTCAACCCATCCATACCATCTCACCGGAACTGGGAATCCTTGGTGAGACAAGTGCAAGGTCAAGACATTTCTGTGCTACATGCTGTTTTGACAGAAAGCACCCTGTTAATGGCTGATCACTTAAATTCTTCTTTTTCAGAGAATATGTGCAGTAAATTTAATTTCTGTATTGCAGTAATGATGCTGAGTGGATAATAAGATGCAGCGTGCTGCTGCTGCGGGCTCTGCACCATATGTCTTCCATAACTGTTGCATTTTGGGGGGCTAGTTGTTAGGGTAATTGTGTTGTCTAAGTAATTCATCATTAGAGTAACCTGAAATAATACAACTATGATATAAAGCAGGGAGAATTACTGTGTTTAAAACTAAACAGGAAAATTTCAGTCTGAGAGCTGAAGTGTCAGAACTGTAGATTCATAAATATTTCTACATCTTCAACTTGCTGAGCTTTATGTATAAATCAAATTGCTATAACAACACTTAAAGCAGAGTGTGAGGACGCTTATTTTAAAGCAGAAAGTGCTGTAAGTCATTATTTTGTAGTAACAAAGAGTTCTTGCATCCTGCTATGAAACGCAGGGACAGTGAACACTTCTGTGGTAGCTTCTTTGTAGGCTTTTTGCTCTGTCATCTCATATATGGCATCACCCCGATATAAGCGCAGGGTCCTGCACCTGAGTCAGGACATTTAGAGGCTGGGCAGAGAATGGATTGCAAGCAGCACTGAAGAGAAGGCCTTAGGGGTGCTGGTGGATGAGAAGCTGAACGTGACAGAGCAATGAGCTCTTGCTGCTGAGAAGGTCAACTGTAACCTGGGCTGCACCCAAAGTAGTGGGACTAGCACGGAAAGGTTGGTGATTCTGCCCCTCTACTCTCCTGTCATGAGACCACCTGGAGCCATGTGTTCAGTTCTAGAGTCCTCAGCACAGGAAGGATGTTGATCTATTAGAGTGAGTCCAGAAGGACACAAAGATGAACTAAGGGCTGGAGCACCTTCCATTGGAGGGCAGGCTGAGAGAGTTGGGATTGTTCAGCCTGGAGAGAAAAGGCTCTGAGGAGATCTTAGAGCAATCTTCAAGTGCTGAAAAGGGCTTCAGGAAAGTTGGGTAGGGGCTCTTTTATCAGGGAGTACAGGGACAGTAAGAGAGGAAACAGTTTTAAGCTATTAAGGGGAGATTGAGATAAGATCTCACAAAGAAATGTTTTTCTGTGAGGATGGTGAGGCAGTGACAGGGTTGCCCAGAGAAGTGCTGAATGCGCAATCCCTGGCGGTGTTCAAGACCAGGCTGGATGGGGCTTGGAGCAACCTGATCCAGTGAAAATTGTCCCTTCCCATTGCAGGGGTTTGGAACTGGATGGGCTTTGAATTCCCTTCCAACTCAAACCATTTGAGGATTCTATGATTTTATGACATAAAAATAATCATTTTAACTTATGTGTAAATTCTTCCAGTTAGGTAGGTTTTTTTTCAAGTGCACCTCTGTTGTAAATTAGGTTGATGCTGGGCCCATATTTCATTTACCTCTTCTAAGAGTCATTAGTTTAAGGTTAGAAGCTGCTTAAATTTTATGGAGCAACATTTAAGAGTGCAATAGCTCTGGTAGCATCTGTATGTATCTACATACATAATACTGTTACAGTGACCAGTGCTATTTCTTATATTTCAACCAGGGGCACCTAGTGAACAATGAATATTTATTATTTCTCTATTGATTTAGAAAATATAGATAATGTAAGGGCATGAAACTGGGGTCATTTGAAAGATTTTGAAATGATCTTACAGAGCTACCAAATAAAATGTGAGAGCAAAATACGTTTCAAACTCTCTCTTCATCTCTCTTTAACAAAATTCATGAAACCACTGAGCAAGGATCCCAAAGTTAGGGGAGGAAAAAAGTTTGTTGCTGTGTATTTATGATTATGGAGATGTTTTTTCAAGTGCTTTGCACTGTTTCTAGAAGGATCTTTGGCTCTTCCATACCAGAAAGACATTATGCTGCTGGACCATGTCTAGAGGAGGGCAAGGAGGCTGGTGAAGCGCTGGAGAACAATGCTGAGGGCCAACCTTACCACTCTCCACAACTACCTGAAAGGAGGTTCTAGTGAGGTTGGTGTTGGTCTCTCCTCCAAGTAACGAGTGGTAGGATGTAAGGAAATGACCTAAAGCTGTGCCAGGGAAGTGGTGGAGTCACCATACCTGGAGGGATTCAAAAAACATGTAGACATGGCACTTCAGGACGTAGTTTAGTAGTCATGGTGGCATTGGGCTGACAGTTGTACTGGATGATCTTAGAGGTTTTTTCCAAACTCAACAATTCCATGATTCTCCAATCTTTGTGTAGACGAGGAAGTTTGTGCTCAATGAGCATGCACAGGTGCTACAGGAAATATTGGTAATATTTGTGGCTCTGCAGACAACATTTTTCCAATCTGAATTGAACGAGTTGTGGCTTAGCATAGTGTTAGGCAGCAATTTCAAATTTGATTTGTGTGTGCAAGCAGGTATTGCTGAGCTGACGTGGCTTTTTGCAGGAATCTAAGGGTCAGGTTTGGAATCCAGCCACCACTTAACCCAAGTAATTATATCACTCACATCATGAAAAATATTACTGAATGCAAGGATGCTGCATAGTGGAGGCTCAACAAGACCAGTCAGCTGTAGATAAAGTCTGACAGAGCATTTTGCAGGGGAGTATTGCAACGTCATCCCTCTAGTCCCACTGTCCTGTGGACCAGGAGGCTGAGAATCAAGTAAAGAGCAAATCTTGCCAGAAGTAGCACCAGTGAGGAAAAAGGAACAGTTAAAACAGCTGGGAGACTAGGTTGAGAGGAAGCCTGCTTTGATACATGGTCCTCAGATCTGAAATAGAATCATAGAACCATAGAAAGATTTGGGTTGGAAGGGACTCTAATGATCACCTAGTTCCAACCCCAGATGAAGGTAACAAAATCAATGTCACTTGCACAGGGTATCACAGAATGAAATTAGTATCACTTGCACAGCATCTCATACCTCCAGCTGGAAAAAAACCCCAAGCATTTATTTTGAAATCATGGGATTTAACATGATTTCCAGTTCTTTCTATTAACCTGCCAACAGAGTTGTCTGCAAGGCTCTGGGTTTTAAGGTTTTCTATATAGATGTTTTAAAATGAAAAATGAGCTGTGGATTTAAGAAATTAGCACATATCAGGAAAGTTACCTGTAAATAGTGAAAACTGGTAAGAAGGAACCTTGGGAAAAGCTCAGTTTCCTCTTACAGGCTTAGGAAAAGAAGCACTTAAGGTTGTTTGTGGAGTTGGGTTGGTTTTTTCCCCAAGTTTTGGGAAAAGGAAGAGAAATCAAACATTTCCACACTTTGATAGACAGATGCCAGTCTATCAAAGGCTGAATGCAGGGTGAATGCACACTATCAGACATCAACAAAATCTTTGCTTCCTTGTTTGAAGTGATAACTTTGCCCACTAGTGCTCTGACAGGGTTTTCAAGCCCTTCCTGCATTTTCTACAGTACATCAGCCACTGATATACTGAAAGCTATAATCCATCCCAGAAAATAGTTACCTGTCTGAAGTCCTGAAGGAATACGCAACCTAACTATAAGCACTCAGGGTGAAGGATGACATGATGATGCCTGTGCCTGTAGTGCATTGTCTTGCAGTTAACTAAAAAGTAAATAAATGTGATTACTGCTGATAAAAATTGGGTTGAATATTTTATCACTTCCCATAGAGAAAAGTAGTACCAAAAATATATAAAAAAATCATTTATGAGGTGAAGTTAATGACGTATTACTTGATAGTATGAATTTTAAGCCTCATATCCTAAGCATTAACTCCTTGTCTGTGTCTTTCCCAGGAGGCATTTCCTCTGGAAGATACTAGACAGTAATATGAAATATTGATGGGTCATTAACTGAAATATATGTAGCTACTCAATTAATCTTGGAGTTCAAATTATATATTCTTCCCTTCCTGAGCAAACAACACTGGTTTTACATCTGCATTTTCTTATAGAATTCTGAAACCCAGGAATTATTTTAATTATTTTATTTACATTCCTATAATATATATAGGATGCCCAGAGAATTCATGGATGCCCCATCCCTGGAGATGTTCAAGGCCAGGTTAGGTGGGGCTTTGAGCAACCTGGTGCAGTGGAAGCTGTCCCTGCTCACAGCAGGGGGGTTGGAACTGTATGGGGGTTAATGTTCCTTCCAACCTAAACCATTCTATGATTACATTTGAGTGAAAATGATCTCACTCCTCTTAATAAAACTCAAGATGCTTATTCTTCAATAAAATCAAAGTAAACTGTTGGGTAGTTCTAAGTCTTTATTATCACATTCACCAGAAAGTTGTGCACTGGGGACTGACGCTATAAGATGCAAGCGGGTGCATTTGAATTTCTTTTTCTCTATTAGTTCACCAGTGGGATTCATGGTATTATTGCTTTTCTTTGGAAGTGGTTACAGGTTGTAAATATTATGAGCTCAGGTTGTCTGAGGTCTCTTCTAAAACTACTGGTGTGCCAAAGTTGCACAGGCTCATGTTTGACTGATTCCAGAATTATTACCAGAGAGAGCAGTAAAACTTTGCTGATGCTATAGGGAGCAACATTTTTCTGGAGGTAGATATGTATATATATATTTATACTTGCATAGGTTTTACTGCATTTGGAGTTGGCAGATCAGTAGCGGTGGACTTGAGTCCAACAGGGAACAAATTGCGCTGTCGGCTGCTGGCTTGATTTGCATTTCAAGTTTCTTGCTTTGTTCTCGGGTTCATCAGCATTCTAGGTGCTTCATCAGAAGCCTGTTAAAGCCAAGGTAGAAGTATTTAGAGTACACAATTCATAAAATGTGTTTGATAATGTTCCACTGGAGTTGCCAGAATACAATAATAGCTGCCAGTGCTTTTGAAGACAAAATGTTTTGAAATGATTAGTATATACACGTGCATGCACACATGCCTATACTGTGAACAGTCAAAACTCCTAGTATTTCAGAGTACATTAGGAACATAGGATTGGAGATAAACATATATATCTCATGCTTTTATCTGACTGCTTTGAAGCCATTGACATGTTTATTCTTGCCCTGGGAACTTGGACTCCTACAAGTGGCTGGACAGCAGAAGTTAAACTGTAGGAAACCCTACACTGCACAATGCAGGATTGCATAGGGGTACTTTAGGTAGCAACAAATAAGTTTATTTGCCTGTTGTGGTATTGAGGAAAGTCAACACACCGCTCTAGTTTTTGTGGCCTTCCTAGTTCAGGTTAGATAAAGGCACATTAGGAAAAGGTCTTGATCTCTTTGCTGTGTTCTCTCACCACAGGGTGAGACTGAGAAAAATGAAACACAGGTAAAGAACCATGAACAACAGGGTGGGCTTCTAAGGACCTTGTGCACAGAGTTGTTTTTTTCCAGAGGAGCTCCAAAATTATCTCTGCTGATGAACAAATATAACCCACTAGAAATATGAACCTGAAATGTTATGTTATTTCAAGTCACCAGCAAGGATAATATCGTTCAACAGTAATGTTGACTTGCTGTGGTACTTAGTAATGCACAAACATTTCCATAGTGCATCAAGGTGCTGAAGAGGGAACCGTTCATTCAGCATTTGTCTGATACTGATTCTGATAGGAAGAATAAGTTTAATGTTGTTATGAATGAACAAGTGATAAAGGAAAATTTCAGTTACTGCACTTATGCAACTGAGGCTGGCAAAGGTTAAGAAGCAAAAATAGGAATTTAGCTTATTTCTTTTTTATCATTTTCTTCTCTTCCTGCACTATCATGTTGCTATGAAAAGAAGAGAAAATAAAAAACAGTTCATTGTCATGGGCTACAGACCCCTTATGTTAAGAATCACAGGACTGAGAGCTGAGATCAGGTTATCTCAGCAGGTTACTTTACATCATCTGGTCCAAAATAACTGCGTGTGCACATGGTCTCAACCGGTGACACATGAAAAATAATATGACTTTTGTTATCTTGCACTGAAGAAGGACTACATTGAGTCAAACTACTGCATGGTTATGTGAGGGCTTAAACCCCCCCACAATCTACATACAAGGTGCTTATCACAGCTCAGCTGATGTGTGGTGACTTATTGCTTTGTGGCAGTGTCATCATCTGTCTGGGTCCATGTGTTGTTGAGTCTTTGCATCATATTTTATCTTGTGGTTCTAAAGGGCTGTCCACAATGGGACAGTAGTCCAGATCATGATTAGCGTCATGCTCAGGAGACAAATATAGATACAACATTAAGGAGGACTTAAACTTGAAGCTTGGATTTGCTTCTTTGTCTGATAGGACTTTATGTAAATGTCTGCAAGCGGTAAAGAATTGTGAAAAAGTAAAACATATGCTTTAAATATAGAGTTTTTCATGTTCTCAGCTGCACAAATATATTAGAACATAAATGTAGTGTAGAATGTTATCAGCTCTTTGGGTGACAATCTTTGCTATTGCAGCTGTGTGCTTGGTGTCTATGCATAGTGCTTCTGTATAAATGGAGGGAAACTTGATTTTTTTTACTAAATACATGTATCAAGTGAGGCTAAAAGTCTGCCTCCAAGTCTATACAGCATTAATTTCACTTGCCAGTACCTGGCCTTTTACAATGGTAACTTGGTAACCACTGCTGCACCACATTCTCCTACTTGGGAAAAGCTGCTGATGTCTTTACCTTTAAGCCCACTTCATTTTGCCTGCACCTGGCATACTCACTCCAAGGTGTTTTTTATTTCCTTGTAATTTTTTTATCTAAAATGATATATGTATAGACATATATATAGCAACTAGGAAAGCAGGTATGTAAAGTGTAGGTTAGGAATAGTATAATTATGAATCACCATAAAATTAGTTAGCTTTTTTTAATCCTCAAAGCCTTTGATTTCTTGAAAGTACTGTGAAAAGAGGTGCATATGCCTTTATCATTACATGTGGTTTATCTGCATTTTATAAATTAGTACAAGAGGAGACTGCTGTAGAGCCAGAACATTATATTTCTTTGTGTATACATTTCTGTATAAAGAAAGTAAGCGTATGAGTAAAATGAGTGAAGCATCCATGGGAGAAAAAGATATAAAATTTCTTCTGAGCCATAGTGGAACAAGTTGAAATAAAATAGAGCTGCATTTATTCTCCCAAGTGAATTAGGAGATGACTCTACAGTTCACGCAAGAAGCAAAAGGTATGCTGAGTAAGGTGTATTGAGACCTCATAGGTTTGGAAAAGTAGGAGGAGCAGCCAGTAGGGAGATGTTAAATCAATCTGCAGGAAAAAGAAGAAATGTTTAGAACATGATTTAAACAACTGCACAAATAAAAAAGATATACTCTACAAAGTCATTATGCAAATCTCAGCAGGGAATGGTGCTTTCACTGTTCTAAAACCAGATCATAGCTGAAGATGTGATTGCATAGTGCCATAGTGTTGAGGGGCTTCTTCCAGAGGTGTTCAGCAGCTGCTCATCTGTGTATGTAGAATATACAAGTGCTATTGGAAAATAAAGCCAGGTATTTGAAAGAATAAATAAAATGGAAGAACTCCTGAGGTCACTACTTGGGAGACTTGTGGAGTCAAGTAGCTGCAGGATGCACTTAGTGCAAGGAATGGTGCCAGGGTAGCAAGAGAAAGAGGAGGGAGCAGACACAAAAGCTGTGTGAGTGGTGAAGCTGGTTCTAGAAAGACTGAAGTAAGTGACCAGGGGGTACAACGTGAAATGTTTTGTTGTGTTTTATCTGATGGTGTAAAACTTTTAGAAGTTTTTTAACTTTTAAGAAGGAATTAGCAGTGATAGGAAATTTCACATAAGGTTGTACTTACTGTGCGCAAGCCCATAATCTTATACAGGGCAGTGCTTTTCTTTTTTCCTCCTTAATTCACTAAGTGTCCTTATTCAGGAATAGAATCGATTGTATAGGAGACAAACAAATATAATGAAACTATTAAGTTAAACTTTTGACAAACATCAAGAGACTTTGTTAAAATATAAATGTCCTATTAGAGTGAGCTTCTTAATAATTAAAAGAAAATAAAAATGATATTTTTGATATCTTATATCACAATCCCCTGGAATATCTACTGCTTAGTTCTGAGTATGAATGTGCATGCAAAGATCTGTTAGTCCTAGGCCCCCTAGACACAGTAGTTCACAGGCAAATTCCAGCAGAAAGCCTGTGTCTCAGTCCTTAGTGGGAACAAGATGTGATCCCAGTGTTACAGATGCGTCTTGCTCCTTTCTAGCTGTGATCAGGAAAGTCCTTGTTGGTCAGTGAGTCTGTTCTTGTCTTCTACAATGGGATGCAAAAAACCCCCTCTTAATTAAGGAAAAACAAAAAACGTTTCCTCTTTTGTTGTCATTTGTGCAGACTGAGAATGAATGAGTTTTGGGAGGAGGAAGTTCCAGGGCCAGGCCTTAGATTTTACATCCAGAAAATGCTCAAACCTCTTCCAAGTGACATTACAAGGCTTTCTGTTTTGAACGCCTAAAAGGAAAAATGGTGTTTAATCCTCATGGAGATGACTGAGGGGACAAAGAAGACACTTTGAGCTGTCTTACTCCTTTCCCCCTCCTCACCTTGCTCTGAATCCCTAGGAAAATGAGAGAACTCAGTTGGGTGAACTAACTCATTTGGATTATCAATTATCCATCACAGACACATCCAGGACTCTGAACTGTCAGGAGGCTTGTCATTGTCACATGCAAACCTTCAGAAGCTACATCAGAGGAGGGAAGATGTGGTTAGAAATCTTCCCCTGTATGACACACTGTCTCTATTTCTTGGCAAAACATCTCTTAATTAGTTCTTTTTCTTCTTACCCTTTTCTTTTTTTTTTTTTTAATCATGCAGCACCAGGGAAAAATTGGAGTTAAATTTAACGTTGGAACTGATGACATCTCTATTGAAGAGATCAACGCAATCATTAATGATGGAAAATACCATGTAGTACGTTTCACAAGAAGTGGTGGCAATGCCACATTACAGGTGGACAACTGGCCAGTTATCGAACGTTACCCAGCAGGTAAGGGCTTCCACAAACGCTTGTGAGTATGAGGGTGGGGGATGTGTGGAGTTTGGCTCACTTTGTTTCTCTTCTAATACAACGTCAGCTCCTTAATAGTGTTTTAGTATCTGATTAAGTAGTTTAAGAGTCCTGAGCAATGTGCAGGTTATGATGATGGCATTTCCTAAGTGAGTTTAAAAGCACAAGTTATGACTGAAAGTGGAAAAATACAGTTATCAAGAAATAGTGGTTTTGTTTCTTGTTTTCAGTTGATTTTATTGGCTTATGGTTTTAGGGGGGAAAAAAAGGCTTTGACAAAAGCTACACAGTAAAGTGACTCCCAAATCAATCCCTGAGTGATGGGGTAAAATCTTCATGGAGGAAAAGGTTGTCTGTGTTCTTTTAATTACAAGTCATTATTAAAACAGTCTGGAGCTTATGAATGGAGCAGAAGCGTTCCAGCTGGCATAACCCAAAAGATGTGTTAGTTACCAGTTGTACAACTAACCAACCAAACTGAGATGCCTTAATTTAAAATGCAAACTGCAGGCTATTACTTCAGCAAGTGATGCTGGTGACTTGAACAGGACTGCTCATGTGGATACAGAGTTGCCTTGATTGGGCCATATTTAATTTTATGTGGATGCCATGCACTGAAGATGACCATGTTACTAATTTTATTTGGTTTTAAAGGCAACAGGTTTTTTTTTCAGATACGCAGCTCTTTTCTTACAGAATAGGATTACTGAGCTGTTAATAGTAACTCACAAACTTGCATGTTATCTGCTAACAGTTGGGAGGTTGTTCATATTATTAAACAAAAGTCAGCAAACCCAGAGCTGTAAATGAAAGGCACTCTGGCTTGCATGTTTGGTGTTACCTAAATGCCAGTTCAGATTTATCTATTTAAAAGCAGAAAAATTTGGGAGATGAAGTGGGACAGCATAATGTGTTTCTCTAAGGAATGCAGAACCCATTCCCTGTGCTAATTAACAGTATGTTGGGTTTAAGGGGTTTGTGGGCTTTGTGGTGTTTGAGCTATAGTCTGGCCATTTGCCTAACTTCATAAGAAACCCGCTGTTGAAATATAACCCTTCAGATCATTTCTTGATCTAAAATAACAATGAAGGTGTGCATTATAAATGGTATTATCCATAAATAAAGCACAAGGTTTGAAAACCCCACCTGTTTGCTGATGCGCTATGAATGAATGACAGTTTGGGTGGTTAGAAGCCATTAAAACTTCAATTTAAACGCGTCTCTGAGAGGTGATAAACTTTTGAGGAAAAGGAGAATGTGGAATGAAATATGTCTGGCCATTTTCCAGATATTCCCCCTTACTCACCTTGTTTGTTCACTTTTGCAGTGGTTGGTAAGTGGTAGCTGAAATAAGGTGGGGTGAGGGGTGAGGAGTGTTGCTTTGAGGTTTGGCTTGGGTTTTATGTTTCTTTTTGTTGTTGTTTTACTTAAAACAATGAGCATGAAAATATTTTTCTTCTCTGTTCTGTTTCTTCATGAAAATACAAAGTGGTTACAACAAGGAAAAACTGCAGTTGCGTTCTGAAGATAGTGGCATACAGAATTTGTTTATACCAAAGAGAGATCAATTTAGAAAATAGAGTGATTTCCTTGGCATAAGATGAATGGAAGGGAAAGAGACTGGCATTTTCTTTGAAAAAGGGAGACAAAAAATTAGAGCTCCTTGAGCTTCCTGTAGCAATCTGTGCACAAGCTGCACTTCAAGGCATTTTCACTTGCTTCATCAGCCTTGCTTTACTCCTGTATCTTCCAAGACTGCTGTTGGTCTTTAATTTTCTTTGCCTTTACCTTACTGCTGGTTTTTGGCTGCTGTTATGCCATAGCATCGCTTTTGAAATCCATCCTCCCGCTTTTCACCTTCCACCTCTTCTACCTTCCCACCTCACCATACCTTTCTTTTATGTTTCCGTGCCGCTCCATGAGGTTTTATACTCTTCATTGAAACTCCTTTAAACACTAGTTTCTTCACAGATTGGCAGTAATGCACCTTTTAGAAAAGACTTAGGCTTGTCCGGAATATACTGCTGCCTTTAAGCACGGTTCATACTGCTCTGAAAATATTAATTTCACCAGTGAAAAGCTATCACTGCCATTCCAGTTGTAAAAGTAGTCATTCCAAAGGCGATGTCTTAAAGATGTCAGACAACACAGTTTGGCAAATGCTGCTTCATCCATATTAGATGTGCTAATGATACGGCATGTTTAGGAACTGTCAGTACTTGGTCAACAATCTAACTTAGTCTTTGTTCACATTTTTGATGGAAGACACGTCGCAGTTCAAGATGGGCCAGATTTGATCTGGTTTGTGTGAGGAAGGGCTCATTAGCTTTAATTTCAGTGCTGGAAAGCATATTCTGGTTTGCTTTGTGCCTATTTTCTGAATTATTTCTTTCTGTATAATTTCCTAATGTTCCTGAACTACTGTACATAAGCACAGAGTTATCGCTTCTGAGGTTTTAAAAATTAAATATAGAAACAAGATGAGATCAGCAGCTTAATTAGTAAGTTTGCTATTCCTAAATATACTGGATTTCTTTTTTTCCAAATAAGCTAATATAAAGAAATCAGTTGATTGTGTAAAGCATAGCAACTGACTGCTTCTTCCTTTATGAGAACCAACTATACTCTGAATTATATTTCTCTGACTAAAAGACATTGCTTGTTTGTGATTGATATCTTAAAATATTACCGCAGAAAATGACACCTAAGCCACAATAGCAGCTGATGTTGTGTCACTTGTTGGGGATGCTGTGGGCACAATAATCGAAGCAAGCATCTTTTCCAGAAGAGCTGTGGCCCTGATTGCCACAAGCCTGTGTGGAATATGTAGGGAGTCTGAACTCAGTGCTGCATTTCAGGAGCTCAGAGTTCAGAGGTCTCACAAAAGGTTTTCTAGCTGGTATAGGACACATGATTCTCTAATATTGTTTTTTGAGCAGTCAGAGGTAGACCCTGCAAAAAGTAACATATCGTAATGCTCCATAGGGCTTCTGCGAATGCTTTGTGTGTTTCACTCTAGAACTGCATAAAATACAGAGATGATCCTGGAAGAAGACTAGGATCTAGCATACTTCTCTTGAACACCGTTCACGATCCTAATAGACTAGAGTGTTAGGTTTTCTCAGGAAGCTTGTCTGGGCCAGTTCACCTTCAGTTTGTATCTGAGCAGCGGTTAAATGAGAAAGGTATAAAAGCAAAAGAGGTGGGAGTGACCAATGGTAGAGGATAATTAGCATTGTAAAGGTGGATGGCAGGTTTTAGAGCACAGTGAAGAAAAGTGGAAAGGTGTATTTTAATCCTAGACAAATATGAAGAACTTGAATGTTCTAAAGTGACTGGACAATTTTCAGAAAGAGAGGTTTAGCTTTAGGCTTGTGTGTTCCTCAAGACTCCCATCAAAGTTATTTTCTCATTGTGTCAGTGGCTGATGATTGAGAATGTCATATTAGTGACTTTTTAACAGCTTGACTAAGATGCCAAGATTCGTATATTCCATCTTTCTTAACTAAATTTGATGTTACGGCTCTTTGCTTAATGTTTATCATCCCTTTACACTTTCCCAAAGAACTTCAATATTTCACCTTGGCCTTTCTCAGATAATGATTTTCCATTAACTTATCTGGATGCAGTCTAATTTCCAATCATATAAACAGGAATGAGAAACCTGCTGACTGTGCAGTCAGAGTTCTTAATCGATAGACTAACCTCATTTTCCATGCAGAACCTTTCTACTCCTTATAGCTTATCTTGTCTGCTTCACAACTAATGTTGTGGCAAAGGGACTGCGTCATAGCAGCAACTCTGGCTCCTGTTGTGAGTAGGCTGTTCTTGTACCATTGTTAGGTCATTATTCTACATTGAAAAGTAGATTTGCAGAGAATGCATTTATGGTGGGAAACCAAAGGACTTCTTAATTTGGGTCAAACTGAACTAAAAATTAAGGCCAAAGGTAAAGCAAAATAATAGGAGATTAGGTTTAGTAATGTCAAAGGATTAGTTTTATTCAATATTAAATCTTATTCAGTATTTCTAAATAAAATGTTCTCTTTTTTCATGTCAAGATTGCCCAGTGTATATAGGGGATTTAGGTGATCTGTTTTGAATCACATCAAATGGGTGGGAAAAGAAATCTTTCTCCCAGCAGTGCTCATAACCACATCTGGTTAACAAGAAAAAAAATTTTCTCAATTTTCTAATTTAGTAGAGAAGGATGGGATTTTTACCAGTCTGGGAAAGTATATCAGCACAATTGAGGTGCATTTCTAGAGCCACAATAGCTGCCATTTATTGTGAAGGACATTCAAAATCACTTTTCTGTGAATAACTCCACACTTGTTGCAGTCAAAGGGAGTTTGCCTAATGCTGAGTACTCTAAAAAATCCGGTACAACCAATCGTTTTACCAGCGAGCACCTACTCTTCAGAACTTCTATCCTAAATCAAACTGATGCAAATTTTTCTGGATATAAGACAATCTGGATATAAGATATTGGCCAACTGTTCTACATTTCAAATCTGTTCAGACTGCTGGGAAGACTTAGCAGTTCCTGGGACCATAGAATTATGAATGTGCTGAGTTGGAAGGGACTCATATGGATCATTGAGTCCAACCCCTGTCCCTGCACAGGACAACGCCAACATTCACACCATAGATCTGACGGTGTTGACCAAATGTTTCTGGAATATTTTCAGGCTTGGCATAGTGTCTGTTTCCATGGGGAGCCTGTTCCAGTGCTCCACCACCCTCTGGGTGAAGAACCTTTTCCTAATATCTAACCTAACCCTACCCCAGCACATCTTCCTGCTATTTCCTCGGGTCCTGTCGTTGGTTGCCAGAGATAATGATCAGTGTCTGCTCCTCCTCCTGGCCTTGTGATGAGAACTCTACTCTGTCTCTCCTTCTCCAGGCTGAAAAGGCCAAGTGACTTATCCATGTCTCATACAGTACTCCAGGTGGGACTGCACCAGTATAGAGTAGACCCTGCAGGAGTCTCAAAGATACAGCCTGATCTAGGCAAATATCTATAACCCTCCTGGTCATCCCTGCATTTCTGGTCAGTCTTAGAAAAGCACAGCTTAGTTGCAGCTGTCCTCATGAACCCTGTGGGTCAGCAGATGTTGTCAGGGATATGTCTGACAGACCTAGGTCTGACAGCTCGAGCCTCTTGCACACATTGTTCACACAAGGAGATTGTCCAAAACACTGTCAGATTACTGGAACAGATGTATCTCTGTGTTTGCAGAATATAAATTGCAATTGAGCATACACCCCAAAGAACAACCTGTGTGAGAGCCCATATACATTGGCAGAAGATCAAACCACAACCATGGTTAGTGCCAAGTGCCTCTGCAATATGGTAGTCAGCAGCTGAAGCTCATGGGACATTGGTGTAATACAGAATAATTCTGTTCTGGGTTTTGCTTTTTGCTTTATTGCTTAAGGTTAAATTTCTGAGAGCACATATGTTGTCTTAGGGACTTTTTCTGGATCTGTGAGCTAAAGTTTGTTATTGCAGTACATCCAAGGGCACAGGGATGGGGGCACCTCATTTAAATACTTCCTTTTGTCCCTGTACTCTGAAAAATAGAGAAAGCATCTGCCACTTTTTCATGGGGTACACTTGACTTTAAGGTAAATGCTAAGAGTCAGCTATTACTATGTATCAAATCTAGGATAAGCTTTATCCATTCATCTTGGTTTTGTGTGTTCAGATTGGCCGTAACATTAACAGGAGATATTTGTGTCAGTACATTGTTTCACTGGAATGGATTAGTATTTCCCAAGCAATCCATGTAGATGTCTACTGTGCATACCATTGACTTAGAAATACTTTCCAAACTCAAGTCCCTGCAGCCACTGCTGAAAAAGGATCAAAGATCTATTTCTCAGTCATATGTGTGGTGGCCGGGAGAGATCACAGTCTTTCACAAACCTATAGTTGAATATTCTAAGAAAATAGACATGTAGCCTGCTCTCACCACATCCATGCAGAATTATAGTGGCCAAGGAAACCACTAAGTAAATGTCACTTAGTATTTGTCTCACCTTGCCTTTGCCATAGGGTTATCTGGGTGAAGAACCTTAACATTGCTCTTAGGACATGGGACTTTCAGAGTGTTTTCCACACTGAAGTAACGTAAGCCTTATGACTCCTATTTATGTATTTGTCCAACCACATATTGTCTTTACCTTCTTTCCACTTGCTTCCATCTCTGGAAAATAGAACACATCTTGGTAATCTCTCCTGTGCTTTCCTTTGCTGCAGTCAGTTTTTTTGACATTCCTGTAGTCAGATCTGTCATTTTGACAAGTCAGTCCCAATGGTGGACAATGAACGCCCTCTTCTGATGAGCTGTGAAGCTCATGACCTGGAGAATTCTTTCATTACTGGGTTGGGGCAATGCTCCCAAAGACAAAATAAAGACTGCCTTTCTGTCCAGGAGAGAAATGCAGTGGAAAAAACTTGAGTTTTGTCAACAGCAACTAAGCTGCTGTGATACAGATACTGTCCAGTGTCTCCTGTTTCATATATATATTTCCTGCAGTGGGAAACCAACAGTGCCAATGAAACAAGGACATCCCATAATAATTTACTTCCCTTGGAGATAAGTGTTTGGAAAGAACAGGGTGGCTTCTCAGAAACTTTCCATCTGAGAACATGTAGAAGATGAATTATACAGTGGAAGTGAACATTTTATGTATATACCTACACCAAATGTATAAAATCAGCCTGTAGATGTGGGTTTGAAATAATTAATTTATGGAATCTGTAAGTGGAGAAAGGAAAAATACCAGCTAAGTCATAGTAACATCTCATCCTTCCAGATCTGGAAAGCAAAACTCATCAGTATTCTTTAGGGCCTTTCCCATGTCCATGGAGTCATGTCTCCCTGGGGTTCTGTTTATGCCGAGGTCTTCATCTGGGAATGTCTGCTGGCAACTATTATAGTTAAACCTGCTCTGGTTTGATAGGAGATAATGGGGCATAAATATGAATGAGTTAACATGCTCTTTTTTTCCTTTTTTTTATTTGCATAAAGTCTTTAACAAAATTCTGTATGTAAGAATATTCAGGGAGAAATTGCACAACCCTGATGGTAACAACAGAGTTCTGTCATAAATCACACTTTAGCTTAGGGAGAACAAAGACACAGATTCCCACCTAATGAAAATCAACAGAGTAAATCCATTGATTTTCAATAGAAGTATGAACATTTAAATCTTGAGTTATATATTTGTTAATATTGATTTAAAAATAATAGATAATAATGGAAACCATACACACTGGTTGTACTAGAGAATATTTCAAGGTTACTAGAGAAGACAGTAATTAGCAGTTAAAGAATTAAAAAGAGAATATATGTTTCCTTGGGCAGGCAATGGAAAAACACAGTGAAAAAATGAAAAATGGAAGGTATTTGAAAACAATAAAAACGTATTTTGAAACAGAAGCATTTCAAAACACCTAATTTTTACATTTCTATATTTAAAAATGAAGAACTACTGCCTTATGCAAGTTATTTGGTTTTTTTCTAGAGTGAGGGATCTTGTAAAATCTTCATTAGGTTAAGCAGCATTTTAATCAATAAAAGCATTTTTATTTCTTGCCTCAAGGTTAAAAAAATCAAGTTGCTCTGTTGAATGGGCATCATAACAATAAAATATATGAATGAGAATGCACACAGGTGAGATCAGAATGAGATGGCTCATTCTGCACCTGACTAGTCTACCCACTGAATGCCTTTCCTCATTTTCTCTCATAATATCCTAGTTTATTGGAAAAAATGGTGTGACTGGTCCTACATCTTAAATGTGTGAACTGCACTTTGTAGTACAAGCTTTAGTGTCAATTTCATTAACTCAGAAGCACTCAGATCCTCTTGACCAATATCGGTAGCCTCTTGAGAGTTAACAATATATCTACTTGTGTCATCTTCAGATTTCATTGTGTGGTTGACATTTTATACTGAGATGAGTGAAGAAAATACCAAAGAAGATAGATCCTGGAACTCATCTTAGGTCCTTTCCTAGGAGTTAATTTTCCTGTGGGAAAACCATTGTTTTTCCTTACACACCTGCAGTGGCTTCAGTGGTAGCTTCTATGGTATAGCTTAACGCAGTTTGGGAATTCTCCATGATATTCATCTTGATAACATAGAAAGCAACATTTAGTTAATTATAGTTGTTTGACTTAGGTACACATAGATCTTACAACCATTTAAATAGATGGCATTGGCTATCCAAAATACCTAAAGAATTTTGATAGATCTGACTGCCCTAGTGTCTCTTGAGGATTTTTGTTTTCTGAATATAGGTAATATAGTGGGGAATGGCGAATATGGTATAGTGGACATGTTGGCAGATCTGAATAAGACAAGTAATAACTGTTAGTCATCTGTGTGAACAATTCACCAAGAAGCTTAAGATTACACTGTAATGTAGCAGGAGTATGAGGGAGAAGATGACTCCAATGCACTAGCTAGTTCTAGAAGGGGCTTGCATTCTGGGAAGATGAGCACCTTGATAGGAATGGTTGGACTCGATGATCCAATGGGTCTCTTCCAACCTGGTGATTCTATGATTCTATGATTGTGACCTAAAACAAGCAGCCTTTGTATTCAGAAGCCTGTCAGAAGATATAGAAGCTTGATATCAAGCTGTGGTGTCTACGTGAGAGGGGGAGGAGGAAAGTAAAAAAAAATCCCCATTCAATGCTATCTCTTGTCTTTTTCATTCATCTCTTCACTGTACAATTTTTATACTCCTCTAGGTTTTCCACAGTTAATCAGTGATTTCCTATATGACATCATATCAGATGATTTACTGAAATCCAGATAAATTAGATACACTTGATTTCCTTCATCTAGAAAATCAGTTAAATTATCAAACACATCTATTAAATTAATTTAACATTATTTGGTCAAGTTTTGCATTTTATCTCATTTTCCAGTCACTTCCATGTCTTTAATTTTTTCTTTTCCTATTTGTTTCAAAGCACTGTGTACAGCTAAGATCAGATTAAATGGTTTGACTGGGTGGCTTTTCCCCCTTCTCATTTAAAACTGCTACATTTGCTGTTCTTTAATATAAGAAGTAGTATGCCCTGTTGGACAGCTGTATTTAAGTAATCCTAGATTGTTATCTTTAAGTTCTGAGATAATCTTGTATATTTATTTCTCTTTCTAATTCTCAAAGTCACTACTTACTTTGTTGTGCAGGTCTGGGTTTTTAACCTCCTAGAATACAGCCTATTCTAGTGTAGTATGTCTTCTGTTATTTTTAATCAATAATCTGATTTACTAACTTATTTTTAGTTGTCCTTGTATTAATTTGAGTCAACACATGATCACACTATCATAAATGCTTCCTACAGTTACCTTTTCTCTGCTGTTCTCATTATTTATCCAAAGCAATGCTAAAATGGCATTGGGTTTTGTTTGTTTCGGCTGGACAAAATCTGCAATGAGTATTATAGGAATCTGGTATCTACCTGTATTCATATAATTAGGTTCTGTTATAATAAGAATAAAAGAAAGCATTATCGCAGTGCCTAAAATAATGGCATAGAGAATTAAAAATAAGACAAGGAAATCTATGAAACTCAATTCTGCAAGTTCTCTAGAGTATAGTAAGATACAACAAACTAATTTAGCAGGAATCAAAATAGATTAAAAATTAATCTTATTTACTGAGCCAAGAGCCAGCAGTTAAGTGATGGATGTAACTGGGCCAGCATGCTACCTTACATTTGCCAACATGTAATTGCACAACTGATTTCTTGCATCTTTCTCCTATTGTGCTGTTTTGGGCTGCAATAGAATTAATTTTCTTCATAGATGCTCATATAGTTCTGTGTTTTGGATATGAGATGAAAACAGCATGGATAACACAGTCATGTTTTTATTAATGCTGGATAGTGTTTACATGCTTTCTACTCCTCACCCCACTCTGCCAGTGAGTAGTCTGAGAGTGCACAATCAGCTGGGATGGGACACAGCTGGGACAACTAACACAAGTAATATCCCACAGCATCATGCTCGGCAATAAAAGCTGTGGGAAGAAGGAGGAAGGGGGGCAATAACTGCAGTTATGACATTTATCTGCCCAAGTAACTGATACGTGTGATGGAGTCGTGCTGTCCTGGAGATGGGTCAATACCTGTCTATGAATAGGAAGTGAATTAATTTCTTGTCCTGCTTTGCTTTTGTGCATGGCACCTGCTTTAGTTATTGAACTGTCTTTATCTTAACCCACGAACTTTATCAATGTTACTCATCCAATGATCTCCTCCATCCTCTCAGAGGGCACTGAGTGAGTGGTTGCATGGTGCTAACTGGGGCTAAAACACAACAGTGATTGATGTAGGTCTGACTACCTTTTGGTTATGATTAAATATGGTTTTCAACACATTTCTAGGTCTGACTTTCACATGAACAACAGAACTATACTGAAAGACTGCAGTTAAGAAAATTGGTGATTAGTTTTCCCTTTTTCTTTGGGTAAAGTTCTGTTACAGTTTATCCAAAGTCAATGAAATGTTTTTTTAAGAGCACCTCTGCCCTTTGAGAGATTGTGAATTTTTTCTATCCTGCTGTCATCTTTAAATAAAGAACCTAGGTGATACCCAAACAAGACACTACAGTAAGTCTCTCTTCAAAAAGTGGTTCAGTAAAGTTTCCCAAAACAGCTTTTTAATTTGACAGCTTATCAGGTTTTTCTGTCAGATAATGCTATATAATAATGCTTATCTAAGTCTGCAGACAGATTTTCCTTCTTTATTTTTCATCTTGGATATCCTAGTGAAATACAAAGGCTCATCCCTTCTTATACTCGATAGATCCTGTAATTAAATTCAGATCTTGATAAAATGTGTGGCACGGTTGTCATTACTTGATCACAGAAAGTATAACACCTTTCAGTTAAATACGCCAAGGTGGCACAATGCATCTAGTTTAGAGGAAGAAAGAAAATGTCAAAGGAGCAGCAATTCAGAAAAAGGTGTTCTAAAATTAAAGAAACAAATATCTCCTCTTTTTGTATCTTGTGGCAAAGGATGATGCCCATACCTGCTTACCATAATTAGGCACAGGGTGATACAGAAATAGAATTCCTGAAAAAAACACAAGTTGTATGTATTCAAGCTAGAGGAGGAAAGTGGAAGTGAAAACAGATGTGAGAGTGACACATGGCAAATCTCTCATGGCTGGTGCCCTTCACCTCTTTAGGAAGGCCAGGACTGGAGCACCTGAGAACAGGCTGAGATAGTTGGGGTTGTTCCATGCGTAGAAAAGAAGGCTCCAGAGAGACATTGGGGCAACCTTCAGGTGCTGAAAGGGTCTACAGGAAAGCTGTGGAGGGGCTTTTTGTCAGGGAGTGCAGGGATAGGATATGGGGGAATGGCTAAAGCTGAAAGAGAGGAGAGTTAGTTGAGGCATTAGGAAATGTTTTCCTGTGAGGGTCGTGAGACACTGGTCCAGGTTGCCTGGAGAAATAGTGGATGCTCCATCCCTGGAGGAGTTCAAGGTCAGGTTGGATGAGTCTTTTAGCAACCCAATCCAGTGGGAGATGTCCATGCCCATGGCAGGATGGTTGGAACTGGATGGGCTTTACAGTCCCTCCCAACACAAATGATTCATTGCTGGGCAGAGACCAGTGGCATGAGGTTTAACATGGCCAAATGCCAGGTCCTGCACTTGGGGCAAAACAACCCCAAGCAGTGCTACAGACTGGGAGAAGCCTGGCTGGAAAGCTGCCAGGAGGAGAAGGACCTGGGTTTGTTGGTCAATAGTCGACTGAACAAGAGCCAGCAGTGTGCCCAGGCGGCCAAGAGGACCAATGGCATCTTGGCCTGTGTCAGAAATGGTGTGACCAGCAGGTCCAGGGAGGTTTTTCTCCCTCTGTACTCCGCACTGGTGAGACCACGGCTTGAATCCTGTGTTCAGTTCTGGGCCCCTCACCACAAGAAGGATGTTGAGGCTCTGGAGTGAGTCTAAAGAGCAATGAAACTGGTGAAGAGGCTGGAGAACAAGTCTTACAAGGAGCAACTGAGAGAGCTGGGGTTGTTTAGCCTGGAGAAGAGGAGGCTAAGAGGAGACCTCATTGTTCTCTACAACTACCCGAAGGGAGGTTGTGGAGAGGAGGGAGCTGGCCTCTTCTCCCAAGTGACAGGGGACAGGACAAGAGGGAATGGCCTCAAGCTCCACCAGGGGAGGTTCAGGCCGGACATTAGGAAAAAATTCTTCACTGAAAGTGTCATTAAGACAATGGAACGGGCTGCCCAGGGAGGTGGTTGACTCACCTTTCCTGGAGGTGTTTAAGGTGTGGGTGGATGAGGTACTGAGGGGCATGGTTTAGAGATTGGTGGGAATGGTTGGACTCGATGATCCGGTGGGTCTCTTCCAACCTGGTGATTATATGATTTTATGATTCTGTGATTCAATGAAACAACCTATTGTAGGACTCTATTAACAGTCACAGTAAAAGTCAGGTTACAAAAGATGAAACATTGCCAATACATAGGGATTCTTTTGCATGCTTTTATTTGGGTTTATATGTTTTCTATGTAACCTGAGTATCACAACTTATCTAATGTAGTAGGAAAAGTTCAATATGGAGGATTAATGTGTTGCTGGTTAAAAAGAAAATGAGTCAATAGAATTCTTTACCAAGGAATTTTAGCTATTCCGTAGCTTGCTTAACAATACAATGATGATACCTGGTATAGAATCAATGTTTTAAGTTATATTTGTCTTCCCAGTGGCAAGTCCATGGTTCAGTGCAAAGTTTTGAACCCCAGATTCCTCCATTTCTCTTTCCTTTCAGCCTGCAGCAGCCTTGTCCAATGTTGCACAGGCTTTTGTGTAATGTGATACTCAGTAAGCCAAACCAATATCCACTGACTCCCGTAAAATTACTTCTGTGTAAACTTAGGTGCATAAGCATTGACATGGTGGTGACTGTGTCACTTACTGTAGGTGGCTGACTTGATGGGAATACACATGCATTTCTTCCAAGATGGGTATAAGTGGCTGTTAGTTATGCAGAAGCAGAGTCCAATAGTGTACTTCTGCCATGTGTTCCTTCTGCAATGCAGTTTGTTTCCATTAGCTTTAGGGTAACCCTGAAGTCGGTCTGAAATGGGAGCCTTTCTCAGGACAGAACAAATCAATGCAGTGCTGAGCCTTCCAACTAGACAATCCATCATATGGAAAACAAAATTAATTTCTCTGCAGTGCTATTGTGGTTTAGGTGCTCTCAGAAGATGAGGTATTTTTTATTTGGGGCACATTTGTGCATGTGTCCCCAGATATATTTTACTGGTGTTGTGAGGTGTGACAGGAGAATGGTACTTTATGTCTTCAGGATAAGAACTTCCATTAAACCAACTAATTCAGAAGCAGTCGCTATAATTCATACTGCAGCTGGGAAAACAGCAACCTGCTCTGTCCTAGATATATTTTCAAGAGACTGAAAAGCATTAACCAGGTATCCAGGAGGGCACAAATCAATGCTGTCTTGAATGTATGAATATGTACACACTTTAGACTCTTTCTCCCCTTTGCACCATATGAACTCAGGAAACAAGATGTATGCACGTTTCTTCAACCTGCGACAGGGTTGGCTTTCTGCTGTCTTAAGCCCTGTTAATTAAAAAGAGAAAGCATAGAATCACTGAGGTTTGAAAAGACCTCTAGGATTATCCAGTCCAACTATCAACACAATACCAACATGCCTACTAAACTCTGTCCCAAAGTGCCCTGTCTACATACTTTTAGAACTCCTCTGGGGATAGTTACTCCACTGCTTCCCTGGGCAGCCTCTTCCAGTGCTTCTCCACTCTTTCAGTAAAGAATTTTTTCCTAGTATCTAATCTAAACCTCCCCTGGTGCCACTTGAGGCCATTCCCTCTTGCCCTGTAAAAATGAACTGCAGTGAGAGAACATGAGAACTTGGGAGAACCGGAAAGTGCAGTGTCCACACTTCCAAAATATTTCTTTGATACATTGGATTTGTAATTAATGGCAACTTGGTTGTAAGCAATTCTACAGGCTTCTTGTATTACATCATGCATTTAAGAGAAAGTGCAGTGCAATGTTCCAGGCATATCCAAAGAGTTACTTTAACCCTAGCAAGTTGTAGCTAAACCAGAGGCGCTGCTTTTGCAGCCCACCTTAACTGTCAGAACAAGACTGAAAAAATCGTATGATTTATACAAACTAGAACCCTTACGAGCTTCACAGGAGTCAGATTCTTCGGTATACAACATTTTCAGTAGATTTGAAACAGAACTTGAACATCCATCACTCTATCAGAAGCACAAAGCATTGTGAACCACATCCTGATTTTCTGCCCTACAAGCAGAAGTTAACTGGATTAAAGGCAGTAAAGTTATGCTTTTACAAATTGGTTTAATTGAGATGTGAATGGTTTATTTTCTTCAGTGTACAATTTCTAAGGAGTTAAGTGGCCTTTCTGGTGCAACATTGAGTCTAGTGGACATTAAAAACATGAATGTAACGCAATATTGTGAAGGTCAAGTATATATAAAGACAATTTTTATTTTCCTGTTTTACAGAACTGACTGGCATTAATAGACTATCAGTTTTAAATTTAAAATTACAGTTGCACAACAGGGAGAGAAAAATAAATATGCCCTTTTCAAAAGAGCAAACTGTATTAAAAGTTTAACTGTAGCTGTGTAAAGGGCTAGGTCATGAAAATCTGCTCTCATTTTCGGAACATAGCAATTGTCTCACAGCAACGTTCAGCCAAAGGATTCTTGATCAGATCACTTTAGGGTCCTAATCCTGTAGTTCTCTCTCTTGTGTGGTTTTGTCTGAACTAAAGCACAAACTGAGACTGAAGACAGTGCTATGGTTGCAGTGTCAATTCCAAACAGGTCTCGGGACAAGAAGGACGTTGATTTGCTGGAGCATGTCTATAGTAGGACAGTGAAGCTGGGGATGGGGCTGGAGCACAGGGGTTATGGAGATTGGCTGAGGGAAATAGGGTTGAGATGAGGAGGCTGAGGGGAGACATTATTGTCCTCTACAACCTTCTAAAAGGAGGGTATAGCAAGGTGGGGGCTGGTCTCATCTCCTAAGTAAAAAGTGATGGGATGAGAGGAAATCACCTCAAGTTGCACTAGAGGAGGTTTTGATAGGATATTAGAAAAAAATTATTGCTAAGAGAGTGGTGAAACATTGGAAGAGTCTGCCCACGGAAGTGTTGGAGTCGCCATCCCTGGAGGTGTTCAAAAAGCACATAGTAGCGGCCTTTCAGGACATGGTTTAGTAGGCGTAGTGGTGTTTGGTTCATAGTTGAACTGGATGATCTCAAAGATCCAACCTAAAGGACTCTATGAAATAGTTATCAGTGAGAAGTATTTATTGACTGGAAATGTGTCCACTGGGATTCTGTACCAGGCTTGAAAATATCTATGACTTCTACAAGAGGCCTAGAAGTCTGCCTAAGGTCATTATTGATGCTCTGGGACTGTTAGAAAAAAAAAGGGGGGGGTAAAAAACTAGTGACAGCAGGAAAAATATGTTGTGTGTACAAGATCCACCTCATAGAAACTATGCTAAAATGCATGGAGAACATGGAGGGGATTCAAGATAGCCAGCAAGGCTTCGCCAAGTGCAAGTCCTGCATGACCAACCTGTGATTTCTGTGATGAAGTGACTGTATCAGTGAACATAGGAAAAGTAATAGTTGTGATCTATCTGGTCTTCAGTAAAGCCTTTAATGTGGCCCCCCACAACATCTTTCTCCCTAAATTGGAATGCTGTCGACTCAATGGGTGGGTTACTTGGTGGATAAGGAATTTTCCAGGGTCTTCTGTATGAAACATGATGCTGTGAGAAAGGAGTTCAAAAAGCTTAAAATGTAAGAATTGGGGAGGATCTTTCCACCCTTTACAACACTTTGAAACTAGCTCTGGAACAAGTATCAATGTCTGTACACAGGATCTGTTGTTCTATGTGAAAAAAAAAAAAAAGTTGTATGTATAACAGGAGTCTAAAAGAAGTGCTACCGCAACTGGTCTGTGCTGCTGGGAAGAAAAATATACAGTGATTATGGTGTAAGTGCTTTTACAGAGAGAAAACACCAGATGCTTACGGTGTGCTCTAGGTGTTCCTAGAAAGCCATAACCAGAACTAAGAAATTCATGCAAGAAATGGAAGAAATTATTTCAATAGTGAACCTTGGCATTTACTGCTGAGAGATTTTCCTGCAGTATGTGTCATCATGTTAAGAGAAGATATTTTCTTGGAATTGCTCCTTGAGTCCTTTACAGGTTTTGAATTAACCAAAGAATTGTTTTATGGCTGAATACAGGACCAAGTGGTTCTGTGTTAATATATTCAGTATAGATGTCATGCTTGGACACACGGTCTAGTGACGGACTTAGCAGGGCTGGATCAATGGTTGGACTCAATGATTTTAAAGGTCTTTTCCAAATGAACCATTCTGTGATTATGTGCTATTACTATCCTGTTATATACAGGGCAGATTATGCCTGCATCTGTATTAGGAGTATATTATCAATATAAGAATAAAGCTATAGTAGCATTGTGTTTGTAGTACAGATATAATTACACCTTCTCAGGAATTAACCAACTCAATCCAGAGAAAGGAATGTTTCCAGGTATAATTTCTATATCCAGAAACTTTACTGTGCTGAACAGCAGCTATACAATGCCTTAACCATGTCAGTCCTATTGCATTAAACTGAGAATGCACTTGGAAAAGAGCTGAAAGAGAATACCGAAAGTATTATCCCAATCCTAACATAGCATTTAGCTTTCTCTATCTAAGATTGGTGCATTTATACATCTATAAATCCTCACAGCTGGAGAAATGATTATTAGTTAGCCACATGCTTAGCCGTTCTATCTGATAATGCAGAGTTTGTTACACGTACTTTTTTCATTGGCTGACTTCAGTGAGAAAGCATTCTATGGAGCAAGGTTGCACACAGTTTTTTCCAGCTGAACTGGAACGATGAGCCATATCACAAGAGTCTGTCAGAAATATTCTGCTGTTGCTTTGTCAATGTGAGCACCATGGGTGTTCTAAGCTGAAAACAAAAGGGGATGTTACTCCAGAGCTGTGTTTTAGCCTTGTGCTTTGTTGACAGTAACAATCCATCCTGGCAGTTAGACATATTTTAATCTTATTTGGATTTCATAGAGTCACATAATAGTTTGGGTTGGAAGGGACATGAAAGTCTGTACAGTTCCACCCCGCCTGCCAAGGGTAGGGACACCTTCAGCTGAATCAGGTTGCTCAAAGCCCCATCCAGCCTGACCGTGAACACCTCCAGGAGGGGACATCCATGTCTTCAACCTTGTAAGTTTTAGTGTTTTCCTTTGGAAATAGTTGCACATCTTTTTCTCATCTAATCTATTAATTCCATAGCAGCACTCTATTGGGTGATGGCGGACAGTGGATTGATGGAATGATGTATTTCTTCCTTCTTAGAGTCCTGAGCTTTGTCTTGAAAATATGCTTATGAAACTGGAATGCTTTAATATTTTATTTGTAAGCACCTGCATATTTTAGCTGTTAGTGTATTATCTGCTTAGAATTAGATGTTTGTTTAATATTTAATGATTCTCAGTACCAATCATTTAAAATATAAATACTTCAAATAGCATATTGCATTATACTTAATAATGTATTCGTGCTTCATGTTAGAGAAGCTACTAGAATTCGTAAAGCCTGAAAGATGATAATAGCCTATCTAATTTTTTCAACTTAGTGGGTTTCAGTGTGTTTTTGAAAGGTCAAGTTGTTTCCTGAGAAAAAGTGGATGTGTAAGTTGCGCTAACAGGGCAACTCAACTTTTTTCTCAAAAGTTGTACATTTCCCCATTTAACACTTCACAAGTGTTTTAAAGGAGAAGCTGAGTCTACTTCTTGGATATTACATCAGCAAATGGATTTTAATAAAAGGAAAAATGAAAAATATTGACAGTTAATTAGTGATTACATGTTTCCTAGCAAGTTCATGTACAATTAAATAGTTCAATATTGATTGGCTGTTTTTATTCCGGTGATCCAACTCAGATTAACTCTGAAAAGCAAGCCAGTAATTGTAGACCTATGCAAAAGCCAGCTGCCAGTTTTAGGTTGTTCATCTAGAATGTGGAGACATTAACTTTAAAACACCATAGTTCCTCATGTGAAATTGTGTCCTTGGCAGGGGCTTGAAGAATTGGGATATCTTGATATAGCTGGTGCAGGTCAGATTTGTATGTTAGATCTGGCATTGCAGTATGTGGCTTTCTTTTCTGGTTGCCCAAGGCTGCATTGACACCAGCTGTTGTCTGAAAACATCCGAGAGATCTGTAGCCTCAAAGGCCTTTTCAGGTCATGATTCAGTAAGACTCTCGAGAATTGCTTCTGTGGTTGATGTCCAGCATGTTTTTAAGTGTTTTTGTAAAATAGAGTGCACTGAAAAGGGCATTCCACAGGAGTAGTGATGGCCTCCCCCACCTTTATCACCCCTCACAGCACTTTATCCAGCAAGTTTTCTACCATTTTTACATTAGGAATATGGCATCATGGAATGGCTTGGGCTGGAAGAGACCTCAAAGCCCATCCAGTTCCAACCCTATTGCCATGGGCAGGGACACCTTCTACTGGACCAGGTTGCTCAAAACCTCATCCAGCCTGGCCTAGAACACCTCCAAGGATGGGGCAGCCACAACTTCCCTAGGCAACCAGTGCCAGTGCCTCACCTCCCTCACAGTAATAAATTTCTTCCTAATATGTAATATAAATCTCCCCTCTTTCAGCTTAAAACCACTACCCCTCATCCTATCCCTGCACTTCCTGATAAAAAAGACCCTCCCTCTGTCATGAAGCACAGACTTCAGAAAAGTGATCCATAAGGTACAGTAACCATCTTTTCCCTCCCTTGGGAAATTCCTTACTCCTGAAGAGGGAAGCAGCAATTTTGAACATAGAAATGCAGTAGAAATGCATAGAAATTTGAGCAATGCACTTTTCCATTTTCTTGAAAATCTGTATCTCAAAGCAAAGTAAAATGTTTCACAGTCAGACTGCACAAATATATGAGATGAAATATAATCACAAGGGGAAGAGACTTAGCTAGATGGAAACACTTTGCAGGTTTCACGGAAGCAGTCATAGCACCAAGCTCAACAATACTAAAAAAGTATATAGACATTGCCCTCAGACACATGGTGTGAATGTTGGGGTTGTCCTTTGCAGGGACAGGAGTTGGATTCAATGATCCTTGTGGGTCCCTTCCAAGTCAGGACATTATATGATTGTATGATTTTTTAAAAATTAGCTGTATTTGATAAAAACTTATAGTGATATACCACATAACGCTGCTTAATTTAAATAGAAAATATTAATGAAGCTTTCTTATTTTTTTATTTTCAGATTATTTCACTTTTTAACAGATAAAACTCACTGCTGGGAGTCTAGCCACGCCCACAATGCTGTTGTGTGGTGGTCTGTTCATAGTTCTGCAGTCTTTAGCACTCCTCTGCTTTTACCACAGGGAGCATGTTTCTATTATTTACAGTTTCTGTGCCTTGCCAAAAGCATTAAAAAAGCTCTTTGTGTACAACTTTAAACCTTTCTATTTGAAAGAGATTATTCATTTATAGTCAAATGTCTGTGAGGCATAAATACATAAATTGAAATGCCACTTTTGGACAGAACTGAAAGTCTGGAGTTTGCTTTGGCCAACGGCTGCTTTTTCTATGCTACGCTGCTGACACAGAGCAGATTTTTATCTCTTAAATGCCATTTTCTATATGTAAGGTTGCACTTGGTTTCTTCTGCTTGGCAAAGGCTTGTCCAGATGATGACCTCGCTCTTGTTGTTGCCTTTGGCTTGTATGTAATCATGCGTATTGCTCAGAGAATGACCTGACTCAGCCTCAGCAGGCATAGCGAGCGTGACAAAGCACCTGTATGGTCCAGGACTTCTGGGCATCATGATAGTTAAATCTAGCATTTCCATACTTCATGAAAGAACATGAAATCAATGTTTTGAACATTTACAATTGCAGTCAAGTTAGTTTGTATGCTGCTGCTGAGAGTTGATGCTAATTGCCTCAGATTTCTTCAGGTTTTTTATGTCTCTGGTCGTGTAATGAGCATGAAATTATCCTCCTTGTATTGCCTCCAGTCTGCTAGAGCAGTTCAATTGCAGCAGCTTTGGGGATCACAACTGAAAGCCAAACTCTATTTTCACTTATAAATCACATTACCAAGAGCAGAATTCAAATCTAGAAGCATTTTTTAATTGTTTCAGGAAACTTTTCATCTTCAGAAATAATATATGGAAAAATATATTGAATTTCCCAATAAAATGCAGTGATAGGAACAGTGACCTTTAGACAGTTTGTCCTATTCTGTCCTCTGAACTTGCAGTGTGATTAAACTTAATTAGGAGACTTGCACATAGCTAATAAGATTTATTGAAGCGTCCTACCTGAAAACTGGATGCTCATGGGTTTACAGACCAATAGAAATTTAAACTAAGAGCTGAACGCAGTGTTTTCCCTTTGCCATTGTCATTTATGTAATGCATTATTTCTGTCAAGAGACATTCCATATAGCAGCAATTTGCTATCATGAAATGAAGATCATCCAGATTGCTGCCTGGGCAAAAGTCAGAATAACACATTCAGTAGTTGTTATCTTATACCCAGCTAACGTTAGATACAGTCAGGTTGAAATATTCTCCCTATTCCACCTGCTGAAAACCTACTGAATAAGAAACTGCTTGCAGTCAACTTCTGGTTAAATTTCTGTAAGAAAAGTAAGCTTAGCTTCTGTGACATTATGATTTAGAAACAGTCCAGTGCCCTTTTACCTGGGAGAACTGCAAAATGTCATTCTTCGAGTGATGTGGGGCAAGGTACTGTACTTGTAACAATTCATATTTTATACTTTAATCTTCCTCTTTAATGATTTCTATCAATTTTCCTACCTATTTTAGCAGCAGCCATACAATATTAGCTCCTTAAATGCTTCACGGGCAGTACAAAGGATCTTTTTAAAACTCCTGATAACAAAACATGACCTTTAATTTATCAGAGGAGTCCTGTGTTTTCTTATCTCCTCCTTGTTGCTTTCCATCTTCTCTTGCTTGCTTTTGATATAATACACCCATCTCTCAAAGTAAGCAATTCAGCACTGCACAGCCTGAGACAGATATTGCATTAGAGTGAGGAAGTGAGAGTCAGGAAGAGCACACTCTTTGTTTAATTACTAATTAATCCAGTGAAAAAATAATCAAAAACCAAAACAAGGCGGAAGGTAGTTGATTTGAAGTGAAGGTTTGGATCTCCCTGAGAGGTTAATAATAGTTCTCAGGTCTGTCCTGTAGAAAGTTGTAAGAATATGATTTGGGATTTTTAATGTGCAAGCATGAAACAAGGATCTTGCAAGTGAACATGAGGTGTTTTGGTACAGTCTGTAGTATCAGTGGAATGAGGATCAACTGACAAATACATCTTCCAATACATCATAGAATTATAGATTTATTAAGACTGGAAAAGACCTCTAAGATAATTTAGTCCAACTATCACACAACATCACCATGCCTACTAAACCATGTCACAAAGTGCTGTGTCTTCATGCTTTTTTAATATCTCCAGTGATAGTGACTCCACTACTGCCCTGGGAAGCCTGTTCCAGTGCTTCATCACTCTTTCAGTAAAGAAATTTTTCCTAAAATCCAGTCTAAACCTCCTCTGGCACAACTTTGGCCCATTTTCTCTCTTTCTGTCACTTGTTACCTGGGAGAAGAGACCAACACCCACCTCACTAGTTTTAGGGATCTGCCAAGAGCACTAAGATTTCCCCTCAGCCTCCTCTTCTCCGGGCTAAACAGCCCCAGTTCCCTCAGCTGCTTCTTATTAAAATTGTGCTCCAGACCCTTCACCCTCTGTTGCCCTCCTGTGGACAAGCTCCAACAGCTCAATGTCTTTCTTGTACTGAGGAGCCCAAAATCGAATACAGAATTCAAAGTGCAGCTTCACCAGTGCTGAATATAGGGGCATAATCACTTCCCTGCTCTTGCTGGGCACACCATTTTGATAGAAGCTAGGATGCTGTCGGATTTCTTGGCCACGTGGGTGCCACTGCTGGTTCATATCAGCTGCTGTTGACCAGCACACCCAATTCCTTTTGTGCAGAGAAGATTTCCAGCCACACGGCCCCAAATCCAGTATGTTCCATGGGGTTGTTGTGACCCAAGTGCAAAACCTGTCACTTGACCTTGTGAATGCCATACAATTGGCCTTTGTCCATTGACCCAATAATCTGGTGATTGGATTCTTTAAGGCAACCTAAGTTTTGTTTCATGTTATAAGCCACCAGTGAGATATTTCACCCTCACAAGAAGACTGTTGTCAGTCATTCTGTGGCAGAAAATCTTCTCAGAATACCTAATATTCACTATAAGGAATTTGGGAGTCCCTGTTACTTGAAAGGGGCCATGTTATGGTCATTTAATTTGAACGTGGCAGGTTTGACACTTCAAAGTCTGGATAAGTAACACATCGTGATGGTTTCTATTTTATAGGTTAGCTCTTCTGGAACAAGGGATGGCATTGTAGATTTGCACCCATTACTTATTTGTTACAGGCTCTTTCTCTAGCTTCAGTATTTCTTTACACTTTTATCTACATACCAATCCAATGGTAAGGTGTTCAAGATATCCAGTGGGAAAAAATACACATCCTAAAACTGTGTGTCTACCATGCCTTTGAACACTGGAGGAGGAACAGATCAGCTTTCTGGATATGTAACTTCTCATACAATAGTCTTCAAGACTGACCGCTATACCCTCCTCCATCTCTCCCAACTCTTCATCCTACACATTGCAGCAGGTGGAACTGGCATATTTTAGCAAAAGAAAAAGATATACAACTTTATTTAATCCATTCAGAACTGGATCAAATACTGGATTGCTAAGTCTGTAAGCACTCAGCAAAAATTTGGGTTGGACCAGTGTCAGAGTCCCCCACAAATGCCATGATTTCCTGGGGTGGACCTGGACCTCTTGTCCTCTGCTCCGTCCAACCCAGTCTCATGTTTGTATATTCTGGACCTAGAGGGATGTGATTGAAAAAGGGATATTGTGTTTGCAGTTATTTATGAAGGGAACAGGCAGGATCAGATGATGGGCTGTTCTGCAGACTATTTAGGAGTTATATTCATTAGGAGCAAGACTTGCTAGAGGTCTACAGTAGCAGATAAAATAAGAACATGTCCTAGTACACCCTACTCACTATGCATGTGAACATACTCAGAGGATTCCGCAGCATCCATGTGGGTGGGGAGCCTAAGCAACCTTTCTAGGGAATCTTTGGTCAAGCAGAGCAATGCAGATGTAGCCACTGAATTCCTTAGATGACAGCTGAAGACTATTTAAATTCAAATCTTAATATAGCTTTAGAGAATGTCTGTATATTGGCTGTTTGAAATGAGTTACGGTCTGATTCTATTGTATTGTTAACATCAATTTACCTTGCCACTCTGATGTTATTGTAAGCATCCACGTATGGCCAGGACGTGGAACCAGTGTGAACACCAGCATCACAAAATAACTTGCAAATGATATAAAACACTGTGCTTGCAATTGATAGCCCTTAAAATATCACTTCCTTTTTTTCCCTGGGAAGAGGCAAGCTACACATGCAAAATCATCTGTTGTACAAATTTTAGACTGCAGTCTTTGCTCTGTAGTTTATTTCAACACTAATATATATTTGTATATCCAAGTCTGGGTGCACAGATGTGATAGATGATTCAAACAATCTTTAGTATGAGCTGTTACTGAGATAGTGTTACTCAGATAGTTTCCTATCCTAGCCAGGCTAGTAAATGAAAGCACAGCATGGACTGTTTGTCCCTGCACCACAGAGCTGCAGAGGCTCCCTCCCATCTGTGCAGCTCACACTTCAGCCAGGTTTCATCCCTCACTGCATCTGGAGGAATGATATAGGTGTCTGCCTTCCCCTTGTGGATGTCAGGGGAGTCATGATTCAGAAATAGCAGTGTCAAGATTATGATGAGCAAATCTAGGAGAGGGAGGTTGTTTATAGATGGAGATATATTTTTGGGTTCATCACTTTGTTATTTATTTCTCTAGTAGATCACTGAGAATAACAAGATGAATTTGTATTCTGTTAATGAGTTTATTTCGAACAAAATATTCTCTACTCTAGGTTGTTCTTCACAGACTCTCGATTTTTAACCTTCCTACTTCTTCTCTTTCAAGAATGCTGCTATTTCACATCAATAACTGACACCTTTATTTCAGAGAACAAAATAGAATTACACTCAATCACTGGCAATATAATAAATCAGGAGGGATAAAATACATATTAGTGAAGTTCATACAGTTGGTTTGTCCCAGCTGACCTATAGATATAAAGGTATGATTAAAGTTTTTTTGGACTGCTTCTTCTCAATCTCACCACAAGATTTAGCTCCGACTCAAAGATTTGACCTTTGCTGCTCCTATCTTCTTACTTTAATTCTCTGGAATTATTGTTATTCCCTGGAAGCCTGTGCAGAATTAACACGGTATTGTGACAAAGTATTATCTATTTGGCACAAGAGTGAAGCCATCTAGAATTCTTTTGGGTTAGACAATGTAACTGTGCACAACTTGGATGAATGATTTCCACTTGGCTTTTGTAATCAAAGAAATCTCAGCTATATAACCAAGAAATGTCATGCTGGATAGTCACATAGCTGTCTATAATTAAACTTTAGGCATATCAGGTTTTTTTCTATGAATTATGGTTGAAAAGCCTGCCTGCCAGAGCACTTAATCTTTCAGACCAATAACAGATATAAAATCTACCACAGCCACAGGTTTATTCAGAGTATGAAAATATTTATGAACCTTCTTGGAAGTTTTTTTAAGGAAGAAGGTCCTTGTGGTTCACCGTATTGGTAAAAACAAGCATAAATTAAGGAAGCATGAAAAATATGCACTGAATCTTCCTGAAGAAGACAATATGTGGTATTTGTTTGCCCAGCTGGTGTTGATTGCCAGATGTAGGGTAAATGTACATAGTTTTACTGAGTTCATAGAATCACAGAATGATTTGAGTTGGAGGAGACCTTAAAGATCGTCCAGTTGCTGTGGGCAGGGACACCTTTGACTGGGTCAGGTTGCTCACACCTGGCCATGAACACCTCCAGGGATGGGGCATCCATGACTTCTCTAAGCAACCTCTGCCAGTGCCTCACCACCCTCACAGTATAAAATTTCTTCCTAATATCTCATGTAAATCCATATGCATAGTAGCTGGGTGTACAATGCAAACAGGCTCTTTGGGAAGAAGCAGTTATTGAAAATATGTATTTTTCACTATGTAATAGTAACATGAGTGTTGCTTCTAATGTCATTTCCATTATTGTCAAGGCTGCATATCATTCTTTGAATGTAGGTGTTACCTGTGTGTCTACAGCTTCATCAGTACTATACCTCTGTGTTGTTGAAACTAACTCTGGATAAGTTCCACACCATTTCTCCCTAGCCCTTCCATCTATATTATATATTAGAAGAATTTAAAATAGTGTAACAGTGTGAAATTCAGATGCATTTAACAATGCACTTTTCTTCTGATGAGGAACAGGCTAATATAATCAGCAATTATTTTTTGTATGTGTGCGACCTTTACAAATCCAATGCTTATTACCTTGCTTTTTATTTGTGTTTTGCTCCCAGTGGTGAAAGACTGCTACAGTTAGTATAAAACATAATTTATAGATAGAATCACATTAAAAGAGAGTGACGTATTCTCAGAAAACGTATGTACAGCATGGACTTTTTAATGACATAATTCAAAGAAATGTATAAGATGGTCAAGACTAAATGTATGCCATAAATTCACAGAGGAGTTTCTGTGATCACCGTAGAGATGTCCTGAAGCAGCTGCAGAGGAGAGAAAGTAGAGGCAGCAATAAACCTTGTCTAGGCTAAATCCTGTGTTAGTAATAGAATTGCAGTAGAGAGATGCCATGGCATTAGGGATCCAGACTGGTGACTGCAGAGGGTCCTTCTACCAAATATACCTAATTTACATCTCGTGGCTGAATAAGAAGCATTGCCTCACCTCTCTGCCTGGGAAGATCATGGAACAGATCCTCATAGAAGCTGTGTTAAAGCACATAGAAGACATGAAGGGGGTTCAAGACAGCCAGCAAGTCCTGCATGACCAACCTAGTAGATTTCTATCATGGGATAACCACATCAGTGGACATGGAAAAAGTAATGGATGTAATCTATCTGGTCTTCAGTAAAGCCTTTGATGTGATCTCCCACAACATTCTTCTCTCTAAATTTGAGAGATATATATTTGATGGGTGGACTGTTCAGTGGATAAGAAACTGATTGAATGGTCGTATTCAAAGAGTACTGGTGAACAGCTCAACATCCAGAAGGAGACCCATGACAAGTGGTGTCCCTCAGAGGTCCGTACTGGGAGAAGTGCTGTTTAATATTTTCATGAGTGATATAGACAGTGAGATCTAGTGTACCTTCAGCAAGTTTGCTGATGAGACCAGACTGAGTGATGTATTTGTCACACCAGAAGGACAGGATGTCAACCAGAGGGACCTGGACAAGCTGGAGAAGTGAGTCTGTGAGAACCTCATGAGGTTTAACAAGGCCAAGTACAAGGTCCTGTGCCTGGATCAGGGCTTTCCAGAGTTTCAGTACAGGATGGGGAAGGATGTGATTGAAAGCAGTCCTGTGGAGAAACATTTGGGGGTGCTGATTTATGAGAAGCTCAACATGAGCTAGTGATATGCTCTCGCATCCCAAAAGGCCAACCATATCCTGGGCTGCATCAAAAGAAGTGCGACCAACAGGTTGAGGGAAGTGATTCTTCCCCTCTACCTCACTCTCATGAGACCCTACCTGGCGTGTTGTGTCCAGTCCTTAAATATCCTGCATAAGGAGGATATGTAACTGTTGGAATAGGTCTAGAAGAGGGCTACAAAGATGATCAGAGGAATGGAGCACCTCTGCTATAAGGACAGACTGAGAGAATTGAGTTTGTTCAGCCTGGAGAACAGAAGTCTGTTGGGAGATCTTATAGAGCCCTTCCTGTACCTTATGGAGGACTACAATAAAGCTGGGGAGGGACTTTTTACAAGGGTGTGTAGTGATAGAACTAGAGGCAATGGCTTTAAATTGGAAGGAGGAAGATTTAGATTAGACACTAGGAAGAAATTCTTCATTATGAGTGTAGTGAGCTGTGTCCATGCTAAACTAAATGAGGGAAACGTGAAACATGGAACATAACAATGCATGTAACTGCAGAATAAGCATGGGCATAAGCCCACCATAGTTTTCAGCACAGCATCTGTAACTCTTGCTGTTTCTAAGGCCTGTGGTACCAATTGCTCCCTGCAGGCTTGTGATGCTGATAGTGAGGATAATTGTCTGCCAAACTAGAATATTGCTTTTCTGAATTTAGGTAATTCTTTGGTTTTATAGTTAGCAGTGGGATCCTTCTAGCTCAAGAAAATTTATTTCTGAGTATCATGTGGGTTGGTGCATTCTGTACTTACATTTCCCCTTCACAGGACTTGATTTGCTCATGTGGTTTGAAGCAAAAAGTGGTGTGCACATTAAGCTAGTAAGACTGACGCTGGATTCAGACCTGAATTGGGAATGATTGCTTTTCACTCATCTGGCTCTTCTTATTTCTCAGGTTCTTTTGTAATATGACCCAGTACAATGGAAGAAAAAGGTATTGTTTGTCTAAAATATTACTGCCACCAAAAACATTGGAGGAAATATTTTGGTTTGCTATTCTCCTATGAAAAGTTCTAAGTAGAAGACAGGATTTTCTGAGAGGTCATACCCATATCAAGGAAACACAAAAAGCTATAAATAGAAATAAAGATTTAAAGTGATTTGCTAATTTTTCCTTGTTGTGTGATGTTTTTCTGACTGTACCAGCCTTATTTTATCCCATCATTTTATTTTAAAAGGTCAAAGATCTCTGCATGGACTGAGAATAGGTATGGTTTGCAAATATGACAAGGTTGTGTTTTGCATTGATGAGTTCTGTTCAGTTCTCAATTTGAAACACTCTTGCTAAATTTTAAAAGGTTTCCCCATTTCAGAACCAGGCTACCTTTCAGCAAGTCACTTTTGTCAAAGCCTTGGTGTTCTTTCAAGACGTTGTCAATGTGTCCTATGAGAATGCACAAATGGTGAATACTCTGGACTGTTCTGTACCGTATATATTAGTTATTTATTTAAATGAAGCAAATAAGAATGTGTTTTTTCTGACTAGGAAATAAGTTACAGCAGGTCTGTTTGTAGACAGCAGAAGTAAGTGTGACTTAGATGGTGATGAAGAGTTGTGTTCTTCTTTAAATGAATAATTTGGAGTGAGAGATTGGATGTCTTCGGGAAACTTAAACCTGTTTCACCTGAACATGTTTAACTAGTTAATAAGAAACATCAAAAAAGACAAAACCCTGAAGTCAATGATCATTTTTTGGTAAAGCCATTCGATGATGTTTAAATTTGGTTTTTTGGGGTCTGTCTATAACATAAGTTTAATAACCTAGCTCAAATGCAGAATTCTAATTTTCAATTAACATAGGAATAATTTTGTTTGCTAAAATAAAATAAATGAATGAATGAAAAGTCTGAACCATGAAATGTTTTAGGTAGCGCTTTTTAAAATTCCAAATTTCAAAAAATCATGTGGCAACTGTATAGCTCAAGCTTTAAGTATTAACTTTTAACCTTTGACCTTACAGATTTTAACCAATGAAATGTCTCTTTAAACTTTAAAGGAAACAATGATAACGAGCGCCTGGCGATTGCTAGACAGCGAATTCCATATCGACTTGGTCGAGTAGTTGATGAATGGCTACTCGACAAAGGTAAAAAACATTGATTAAAACTTCAAATAAAACAATAATTTGAACATAACCAAGTAGTGCTTCATTGTAACACTAATAAACATAAAAAATAAATTTCAGTAAAACTAAATTTAAAACAAATTTAAAACAGTAAAATGTAGCGTAATATTTGCATACCTTGTATAATAATTTCTATACATTTCTAGAAGTACCAGCTGTTTAATAATCTTACCCTGTTAACTTAAGGTTAAAGGGACTGTTAAATATAATCCACTAACTCTATCTATGAAGGTACTCATAGCAAACATTAACCAAAAATTATAAATCGATCATAGATTACATGACATGTTCCAGCATCTAAATTATTAACTAAAATATATATGTAGTTATGATATCTTCATTATGGTCCTGACAAAAAAAATTTGTTTAAACTGTAGGTATCTTAAATAGTGGGCAATATGACTTGCCAATCAAAATGAAGTCCCTTTAACGTTTGCAATCTTCTAAGGGGATTTTGGAACAAACACGAATTAAAACAGAACTTAAAGTTGTGTGCATGCTTTTTTGTGAAGCAGAAACCAATCTGCTAACGTGAATATATTACTAAGAGTGGTACTGTTGCTGCGGATTTCTCTGTGTAACAGAAATGTTCCATGATTTCTCCATCGATATGTGTATCATTCCTGAAGCCGCTTTTACATTGAAACCCTTTTATTTGAATCTATAGCCTTGCTGAAAGCCAATCATACATCTACTTCTGAATCTATACCTCACTCAGTGTGACCCACGTGTTTCTTTCCAGTGTGTACGTTGAAGGAAAACCAACATTTAAATACAAAAAAAAGAAATATTAAATTAAAAGGATATTTTATTCACTTATAGTGATACGATAGATTACTGCATAACGTATTCTTTAAAATTCGCTTGACCTAGTGACTCCTTGGCATATATAAACTTTCCCTGTGCATATATACATATTTGTGTATGTCTATACAGATGTAATCTCACCTGTACACACCTAAAGCTATAGGCTTTATGCTATAATGGGTGGACAAAGCTTTGAAACATTGGCAGGCTCGAAGCAAAAATAATCTTAAGGAATTAGAAACCTGGTATGCTTGACACACACCAAAAGCTAAACACTGCTTGCAGGTAAAAGGGGAGAGTGGAGTAATTCGTAGCACTCAGAATATTTGCAAATGTATTTGATTGGCCTTTTAGCAAAAAATATAATCCCCAAGCGTCGTAAATTAAGAAAAATGCAAATGCTCTCCAAATTTATGCATTTCATGGACACCTCATTAAAAAGCAATGAATTATGAGTCAAATCCTTTTCTTATAGTTTATTGCTCTCATTATTCACCCCATGAAAATCTGTTATCACTCGTGTAGAGAATGGTATTCGCAGTCAACATTTTTGCATGTATATAATGTTATCTTCACAGGGCGTCAGCTCACAATCTTCAATAGCCAAGCAACCATAAAAATTGGAGGCAAGGAACGTGGCCATCCTTTCCAAGGCCAGCTCTCTGGTCTTTACTACAATGGCTTGAAAGTTCTGAATATGGCAGCAGAAAATGATGCCAACATCGTGATAGACGGAAATGTGAGACTTGTTGGTGAAGTGCCTTCCTCTATGACAACTGAGTCCACAGCCACAGCGATGCAGTCAGAGATGTCCACATCAGTCATGGAAACAACAACCACTTTGGCCACAAGCACCGCTAGAAGAGGAAAGGCCCCAACAAAAGAACCCATTGGTCAGGTTAGTCAGTTTCCTTGCCTTTTTTCTTGTCTTTAAGCGTGGCTTCTTGTATCAGATCCACTCTGTAGATGACACGTTCCTGTTGAAAAAATGCAGGAATTACAGATAAAAGTTCTGTACCATACATGGCTCATGGATGTGATGTTGATCAGTGTTTAGAAGGAAAGTAAGGACTTAGCTGTTCTTCTAAATTAGATAGACTTACCAGTTCAGATTCTTGTTGTGCTGACTTCTATTGTCATGTGATACATATATTTAAATACTCTTCCTTCTTTTGATGACTTATATTGATCATTTTCAGTGTAGGGATGCAGGGTGTCTGAAATTATAGATGATGAAATGGAGTGGTGGGTTTATCTGTGGGACAGAGAAGAGTCCAAATTTGAAAAGGGAACAGGAAGGAGGTGTGAAGACAAAAAGCTGGAAGAGGCTGGAAAAGAACTAGCTTCTCTAGTCTTGAAGGAATTAGTTTCTATAGACCCACCATTGATCATCTTCTTGGGCAGAATACTTCAGAAGAGTAAGCAGTTGCTTCAGAGGGAATTAAAGGCTGTGCACTCTAGGAGACTCAGGCTCCAAGTCAGAGGATGTAATTTACTGTTTGTTGAGGTTATTTGTATTTATGAATGCAGTGATATATTTAGAAACTTTCAGGTTTTGTCAGGATGTCTGTATAAAAAATGCATGGGAGGATTTAATTATTGAGAAAGGAAAGTAAAAAAACCAGGTGAGTGAATGTGGTACCTTCATCCTATGGATACCCTAAGTAACAGCATTCAGATGTTCTTTAAATAGCTAAAACTTACCAGGATGATTGTGTGGCAGAGAATATTCATTTATATTTATTTATTTTGCCTAAAAAACACTAAAAAAACCCAAACAACAACAACAAAACAATACAAAAAAACACTCCACCCCACCCCTAAATAAAGTACCCTGATAAAAGCTTTCCCTCTATTCACCTGGTTCATGCACTTGTTTCTGTGTCCATGTGCCATCCAGCTGTGGCAGCTGAGCTCTGAGATCCAGAAGTAGGACAAGGAGGCAAGCAAGTGTCACAAACCATAGAGAGGAAAAGGGACACAACATGATGTATGAGGTTAATTTTCTCAAGAGTTGAGTCAAATATGCTGATTAGACTGGGATTCTGAGGTTAAGTTGCCTGTTTTCTGTGTGAAACCTCAACTCACTGTCTGACTATGATTGAGGTGTTAAACTTTGCACTTTAGCTCTTCTTTCTGTAGTATTATTGTACACTTTGTACTATGGACTGAAAACTGCAGCGATGTAACAGTAAAAATTACTGGTTTATAAAAATGTTAAAACTGAGATTTTAAACCAGGTTTTATGCATTTCCTTTGTTTATTTGAAGTACATGTGGATCCAAAGTAGGGGGAGGGCAGAGGCAGCAACTAAAACCCAACAGGAGATACGACACCTAAGCTGCCTCCAAAGAATGGCATTCACTGTATATCGTAAAATCACAGAATGGTTTGGGTTGCAAGAGGCCTTAAAGATCATCCAGTTCCAACCCCTCTGCCATGCACAGGGACATCTCCCACTAGACCAAGCTGCTCAAGGCCCCATCCAACTGGGCACTGAATGCTTCCAGGGAGGAGAAATCCACAACTTCCCTGGGCAACCTATGCCAGTGTCTCACCACACTGATCATAAAGAATTTCTTGCAATATATTACTTCCCCCTTCCAATCTAACACCATTCACCCTCATCCTATCACTACATGCCCTTGTAAAAAGTCCCTCTCTGGCTTTCTTGTAGGCTCCTTCAGGTACAGGAAGGCCTCTGTAAGGGCTCCCAATAGCCTTACTTTCTCCAGGCTGAACAATGCCAACTCTCTCAGCCTGTCCTAGTAGCAGAGATGCTCCATTCCTCTGATCAGCTTTCTAGCCCTGCTCTGGACCTGTTCCAACAGTTCCATATCCTTCTTATGTTGGAAATTCTTGAATTGGACACAATAAGTGGGGTCTCACAAGTACAGAGTAGAGGGGTAGAATCACCTCCCTCGACCTGCGCCAGCATCTTTTGATGCAGCCAAGGACAGAGTTGGCCTTTTGGGCTGCGAGGACACATTGCTGACTCATGTCAAGCTTCTCCTCAGTCATCACCCCCAAGTCCATCTCCACAGGGCTGCTCTCAATTACATCATCCCCCAAAATACTGTAGAATCATACAGTGTTTGCGATTAGAAAGGACCTTAAAGATCAGCCAGTTCCAACCCCCTGCCATGGGTTGGGATGTCATGAGCACAGGCTCTTCAATGTCCTACCATCGCAAGACTCTTGCAGGCTCCAGGGGCAGCCAGACTTGCAGAGCATCTCATCAAAGCAGGTTCTGAGCTTGAGTTGGGTTGGTGTGATTGCTGGATGCTGCCCATTTGAAACAACTTGGCAGGAATATTTCTGTATCTAAGAACCTGAAATCAACATTCCTGAGGAAGACATTCAGCATCAATGCCATTACAGCACATGGAATTCCAAGTCTATAACTGAGTCCTTCTAGCAATTAATAATACAGCGTATTTAGCTATGTCTAAACATTCTGCCTGGTAGGATTTGTATTGTCACCACAACTGTATGCTTAATTAGTCAGGGACTGCACTGGAATGCAGTTTGCAATTAGGCCTGATATGATTTAAGGAGATTTATGACATACCAAAATCAAAGCTGAAATTCGGCTGTAGGATGCTATGTTATTCATGCAAAAAACTCAGAACTAGGGAGATACCAAATTAAACTAACAACATACTTTCTTCTCTTTATTAATACCTGTTTTCAGCTTGTATGTAATGATTTCTGCACTAGTGACCCATGGGACTCCCATGGGTCTGTCCTGTGGGGTGCTGAGTAATCACTTTCCATCTTGATGTCACTGGGAGATGAAGGCACTCACCACTGCATGGAAAAATCTACTTTTAATTGCTGCATTCGCTTTCATTTTTGTCCTTTATATTGCTTCCTGAATTTTATTTATATATAACCTCTGTGAGGGTGTCAGCTACACTGATGTGTGGTAATGCACAAGAAGAAATGTTACCTTTCTAGCACCAATTAGGTTGCTGAGGAAAATATGCAGCTCAACAGCAGTGCTAATGACAAATCCCTCACATTACTGCAAACCAGTAGAATGCAAGCAAATGATCTAATCAGTGAGAGATTGTTTGCTCCATTTGCAGAGGTATTGAATTCAATTAAAGATTACAATATTTAAAGATCATTTAAGCATCTATTTATAGGAAAGGTGCTTTAAAAAAAACCTACAATGTTAGTGCTTAAATTGATGGAGTATGTGTTTCTCAACCAGATAGCCAACTCATGCAATATGGGATACAAGATAGAAATGAAGGACATGGATCTGTCACAGTGAGTCCAGAAGAGGCCAGGAAGATGATCCAAGGGCTGGAGTACCTCCTATATGAAGACACGCTGAAAGAGTAGGGGATGTTCCGCCTGTAGTGGCCTTCCAGTACTGAAATGGGCCACAGGAAAGCTAGAGAGGGGTTCTTTATCAGGGAGACAGGATGAGGAGTAATGTTTTTAAGATGAAAAGAGGGGAGATTTAGAAGAGATATTAGGAATAAATATCTTCTGGGTGGTGAGGCAGTGGCAGAAGTTCCCCAGAATAGTTGTGCATGCCCCGTTCCTGGAGGTGTTCAAAACCAGGCTGGATGAGGCTTTGAGCACCCTGATACAGTGGAAGATGTCTGCCCATGGAAGGGCAGTTGGAGCTACATGATCTTTAAGGTCCCTTCCAACCCAAACCATTCCATGATTCTATAATACTTCCAGAAAATATACTAAATACTGTTCTACTTATCCACTGTTCTGTGGATAAGGTCTTAGCACTTCTGGGTAAAAGAAAAGTGTGCTTTTTGTTAGTGACTCTGCTCTAAATGAAGATTTTCCTTACTTGGTGACTGTATCATATTATAACAATGGCTGTTTTGGTGATGACAGACATCTTAATTATTATACCTATAAATGTAGATTCTCTTAGGGGAGAAAGATACTCAAAGACTGTTGAAAGTCAGTGGTAGGTGAATGCCTCATTTTCCTCAGTGCCTTAAAAATCCCACCATTCCCCCCCGCCGTGATTGTAATGGCACCTCAGCCATCACACAACACACTGCACAAACACAGAGAATTACAACCCCTGTCTCAAATAGCTAGCAGAATAAAAAAGGTATCAAGTAAGAAGTTAAAAAAGAAGGAAATATGGATGTGGGAAGAAGAAGGAGATAAAGTAAGTATTGTACTCTTTCAGTATTAAAATCTATGTGTGGATTTGCAGCCATTGTGGCAGGGATAGTTTACTGCCTGCTTTTTGATGCAGGCTATTCAGATAGCAGCCCCCAAGCTCTCCTGAGAATCAGTGCATAACTTAGGGTAGGCTCTGAAGCAGCAATATAAGGACTGAGATGCACAGTTTGTCCCAGTTGAGCCATTGGTGCAAAAGCACCATCGATTCAGAGGGGTTTGCTCTTCTATGCTCTTCACTTTGTCATTAATGTTTGGGGAACCCATGGACCCTGGCATGGGCACTGAGGCTTTCAGGAGACATCCTTCACTCCCCCAGCAGTAGATGGAAGGAGGCTCAAAATATCTGAGCATGAGAAGAAATCTCTTACTGTTACAAGGATAGGACTTACATTAAGTGGAAATATGCAGCTGTGTTGCTAATTTTTGATGCACCTTAAGTATGTAGTGGGGCTCAGAAATCGTGATCTTCATCTAAGAGTATCATCTTCCTTAAGAAGTTATTGAGCAAAATGATATTGTTAGTTCCTTTTCTCTTTTATTTTTTACTCTTTTTTTAAAAAAAAAGTCACATTTGCAAGTTTTTCTATTCAATTTTGAAGGCAATAAACTTCTTTTAAAATTGAAAACAAAGGAGATCCATATGTTGTATAACTCCAGGAGCCAGAACATTAAGCAAAATATTGAGTACTGGAAAGTTTGCAATAAGAATTTCATGAGTTGGCAGAAGCAGAAAGGCTTCAAAAGGACTTTGAGTATGGGTTTTGCTTGAATTAGGATAGCATAATCAGGCATTTAGTATCTTTCTGGCGATGCTTTGTGGACCTGTATTAACTGGAAATCATAAATGAAGTGATAGTAAATCAAGAATAATATGCTCATTTCTCCTCTGTTTCCAAGGGTTTGATGATGACAGCCCATCCACAGAGCAGCCGCTGCTCTCATGCATTGGAAGCAGCTTCTGAAAGTTGTGCGCAAAATAGCCTTTTTATTTTTCATAAGAGACTCTGGCAGTCCTCTTTGTTCTCATCAGAGTGGGCTCTTATCAATAACACAAAGCCACTTAACCGTCAATTGCAGTGAGATGATTGCATATTTTGGAACAATAGGCACTGATTTTTTGGTCAAGCAGAATTAAATTTATTTCATATTAAATTGATGAGCTGAAATTCGGTCAGTTGTATTGTAGGGCATACATCAGGTGAAGGGTATGCTTCGTTATGTGTACTGAAGCAGCAGATTTGAATGGTAATCAAGGTACAATGACGGGCTTGGCTCAGAAGCTTAACCTGTGAAATGAACACAAGCATGTGCAAGAGATGGGGGTGTTTTCCTTAGAAAGAGTTCAATTTTAAGAATAGTGGTTGAGTACATGAACTCTGAACAGGATAGTAAATGCAAATATATTTTATGGAGACACACTAATCATGAAATGAATGTTCTTAACAGGAGGATGAGTGTTTTCCACCTATCTTGGTTTAAAATTATCTGCTGTATGGTTTGCAGTTCTGTTTCTTATATGCAAGGGTTAGGTACTTTCTATGTGTTGCTGCTTCTCCCTCTGGATGTTCACACCAGCCAATCCACAATTCATCAGTCCTAGTAGGCAGAGTTATTCCTCAAGGGTGAGTCATAAGGATTTGGCTCAACAGATCTGTTCTACTGTGAAATGAATCCCATAACTTCCAACATCACAGTGCTGAGCACCCATACATGTTCGCTAGATGACAAAAGCTGGATAATTAAAGTGTAAAGGACAAATTTTTTTTATAATTGGATCTCTGAGCAAATATAGTAGTTTGGGAGGTGCTCAGGTTTTAATTGCAAGTAGACATTAAAGTAGCCAGGTGCATAGAACCCATGCCCCCAGCTTTACTTTTTTGTTGTTGTTGTTTAAATTATCATACCACGCATTTCTAGTTTCTTCTAGTGAGTTTTTGGTAATTCTTTTAATTATTTGAACACACAATTCTTTCACTCAGGTAAAAAATTAAAATAGGACACCTTGACCACTAAAATTCCCTAGCTACTTAATCACATCTGACTTTCCCATTCTCCTGCAAAGTATTTGCATACTGAATATTAGCTCTTCAGTTGGAACACTGAAGTTATATAAATAAGGTGGCTTTAGAAATGCAGCTTTCAGGATACACACGTGCTGGGTTGGCTGATTGTTTTGTTGTTTTCAAGTATGACTTTCATGATCATATGGTTTTCTGTCTGTCCCTCTTAACAAATATTGAATCCCTCCATTAATTCAGTCAATTCTGTCATTGGTATAAAGATTTTTGAGGACATTAGGCTCACAGAGAAGCCAAATTGCATGAGTTCTGGTGCTTACCCTGGTCTTCTGTTGTGTATTGTACAGCTTAGGATGAGTGCTTAGGATGAAGTTTCCAAAAGTTCTCTCAAAATCATGAATGCTTACATCTTACTTCAATATTTTTGAAAATCTTATCCAAAGACATTTATACATAAGTACCATAACTGAGTACCTTTAATGTGTAAGTTAGTTACTTAAGATGTATATGGTTTTGTGTGTGTAGACTTGCCATTTAACTTCTAAATAATAGCAATTGTTAGTAGTTACTCTTATAGAGAATTTTGCCTCTGAAAAAAGAGCTTTCTGTCAGGCTCAGAGAGTAGGACTCTGTTAGTTGTTGCTGACGTTTGCGGGAGAGGAAGGGGTCATACAGACAGTTTTTAGCACAGTGAGTGCTCACCAAAGGTGAATCTTATCCAGTTCCTCTGGAAACTACAGGCATGAAAATGCCTGAGCCTGATCAGCAATGATGTTTTATTGCACCATACAGTCTAGAGAAGACTGACATCTATGTGCACTGCTTTGTCTTTAGATGTGCTCTGAGTGTGATGGTTTGAGCAAAAACTCTCCCCCAAACCCCCACAGTGTCCACAGCCCCCCCTTCCTTCCAACCCTCACCCGCCTGTACAAGCCCAAGGGAGATAAGAAGAAAAGAGAGAGAGACTAAAAATGCTGTAGTGATTATATATAATGTATTAACCCTAATATGCAACTAAAATACTACATATACAATAATCAGAAAATAAAGAGACACCTCAGAACATCCCCTGTCCCGTAGGGAAGCAACCAGATGTTCCCGAAAAGAAAGAAACCCCCCTGCCATGGAGGAAAATTGAGAATCCAGAAAACAGATTAATATAAGCTAACGAGAGAAAATAAAATCACCACACTCCTCAGATAGCAAAATCTCCACTGGCATTCCATGCCGCTCTGGAGTCCAGCAATGCGTCACTGAGCTTGACTCCTCCAACCCTCCCCAACGCACGCCGGAGAGAAGAGAGACAAGATGGAGCCGGATCCGGAAAAGGAAGTGTGTGCCACCCTCAATGACACCCTTATTTACATAGAAAATGTTGCATGGAATACCTGGGATTTGTAGTTTTGTTTTTTTTCCTCAACCACAACCTGGCTATTCTTAAAGGGGCCAAAATCAAACCATGACACTGAGTTAGCTTCAAGAAGCAACTTCTAGCAAGGTATGATTATGATGCAGTTTGGTCATGAAGACAAGGTTTCAATCCTAGCCAGACAAGAGTAAATGGCCTCGAGTTGCACCAGGGGAGATTCAGATTAAGCATCAGGAAACATTTCTTCACCAAAAGGGTTATCAGACACAGGAACAGGCTGCTCAGTGAGGTGGTTGAGTCATCATCCCTGGAAGTATTTAAAAGACAAGTAGATGAAGTGCTCAGAGATATGGTTTAGAAATGGACAGGGGAGGTTGGACTCAAAGGTCTTTTCCAACCAAGCAATTCTATGATTCTAACCTTTCTGAGGTATAAACTGAGAAGAATCAGCATGGAGGTGGCCCTCCCCCTTTCACTCTGTATCTTATTCTGGTTTAGCAATGGAGTTTTAAAGAATTAATGGAAACTTGGAAGTGTCTCTCACTGGCACACCTCCACTGACATTCTTTCTGTGTTGTTGTTGGATGAGAAAGCTGGGTGGGATAGGTTTCCAGTCTCTGAAAAGCCAAACCATGCAATTTCCTTTAAGCCACTGGGATATGTCCAAAACCTTGAGCGCTGCTTTGAAATAAAACCTCCACAGCGTGTATGCACAAGGAAAAAAATGTTTGTAAATTCAATTACAGCATTGTTGGTATCCAAAGAGCCTCAAGACACTTGTCTGAATTGTTGATTAATTGGTTGCAAATCAAAGTTTCTTTTTAAGTTCAATTAGGGGAAAGAAGGATCTGAGGCCACTTGCAGTTTCGATTTTGTTGTGCTTTCATTTTCAAATGGCCAGGCTCATTTGTTACAAAGTTTGCTTTATTACATGGGGGGGGTTAACCCAAATTGGTGTGATCTAGTTTCAAATTCTGAGTCATTACAATTTTTAAATATGGTGAATTTTCAATTTCAAATATAATATCAATCCCAGCATTTTTTTCATTACATGCTGCTACTCTTTTCTCTTAATATGTTGCTTGTGTCACATTAGCACTATGATATTTCTAAAACCTCTTTGCATAATATGTGGCTTAGGATCTAATGGTTGCTGAGCAAAGTCATCTGCAAATTTACGCAATGATGTTTTGTTGGAGAAGTCTTTCCCTTGCATTCAGAAGGCCTTTTCTTCCAACCACTTTCTTAGAATCATAGAGTGGTTTGGGATGGAAAGGACCTTAAAGATCATCCAGTTCCAACCCCTGTGCCATGGGCACAAACACCTTCCACTGGATCAGGTTGCTCAAAGCCTCATCCAACCTGGCTGTGAACACCTTCAGGGATGGGGCATCCACAAGTTCTCTAGGCAACCTGCCTTTGGAAGACTCCACTAATTTGAAGAATCTGTCTGCTGATTCTCCTCAGTGCCTCCAACACACCAAATAAGTATCAAGATGATATGGAAATGGGATTGTTTCACCCAGGTGGAACAAGAGACTGTTGGTGACCTATAACTGTGCAGTCATGCAGCTGTTGTGTACTCTTCTGTGCTCAGGAGGGCTGAAAAGACCTGGGTGGCACATAGTCACTACTGGTTTCTAAGAGCCTTACAGGATAGAAATCCTTGCATTGCACCTGAGAGCTACTGTTCTCCTGAGTCCGCTTATCATCTACTGAAGCTGTGGTAAGTCTGAAGATCTTGTTAAACATTTCCGTTGGTGAATTTCTGTGACTGTAGTTCCAGTTGTTTTACATACTTTCAGAAAGCATGAAATAATACATGCTAGTTCTTTCCTTTTGTGTCTGATTCCTCGGAGATGAGGGAAAGGAAGGAAGACAGAGTTGGGGTGGGACTCTCCCAGTGGTGAGAACCCAAAGCAGGTAGCCACCTCTGACAAAGCACAGCTCCACTCGCAGACTCTTGTGGCGCTGCAGCAAAGCGTCAGTCCTGCTGTTGCAGCGAATGCTGACTGCAATGGTTTCCATGTTCTGTGCATATGAGCAGCACTCAGGTTAAATAATGCAGATTGCAGTGTGCTTTTATGGATGGCTAGGACCCATCTGCAACTGGATATTTTTGCTTTGTTGAATGTCAAATGTATATTAGAGTTTTTCAAAAAGTAGATGCTAATACCATATTATGTACATGGGGTTTCTTTAAACTTAAAGGTGGCAGTAATCATAGAATCATAGAAGGATTTGGCTTGGAAGCGACCTTTATGGTCATCCAGTTCCAACACTCTTGCCATGGGCAGGGACACCTCCCACTAGACCAGGCTGCTCAAGGACCCATCCAACCTGGCCCTCACCGCTTCTTTCTGCTCACTTACCATTATTAAGCACAAAATTCCATTCACAGGCTCACTCGCTTTGTAGACTGCAAATCACTTTATTTAATGAAATAACACTTGGGACTCTGTTCAGTTAATAAGCTAATATAGAAGGCTTATTCAAAAAAACACTTTCTTTTTTTCTCCCTTTGTGTATTACCAACATCCTGCCTGCCTTGAATAAAAATAATTATTTTATTACTTATTTAATTGAATCTATTAGCTAAAGTTGTCTTTAAGTATTTGGTTCCATTTGGTATTCAACATTTGATCTGACTTGCTGGGCCGTTGTTGAGATAATTTCCAATAGTTACGTTTCCATGCTCTTTACCTACAAGATTTACAGTCTGGTTACAAATAATATTGCATGCATGCAGTGTATAATTTCTTGCGTGGTTTCCCTTTCTTTTAACTACTCTTTCTTAAAATGTCCCTTTTTTGCAGTATGGTCTTGCATATATACACACACAAACACTCTTATATACTTATGTATACACTGATATATATTTATCAGTGTGCATATATAAATATATACATATAAAAAGCCAGAGGAAGTAATTAGATTGGAATTGTTTTAATGCAAATGTGAACAGCAAAGTTTATCAGGTGATTATTGGAAGAAATGGGAGGCTTGCCATTTTCTCCCACGAGGGAACACTAATGATGAGCAGGGACATCTGCATTGAGGAAAAGAAGAATTGAAGTTGACCCATGTCAAAAAATCCACTGTGTCCCAGAAGTCCATAGAAACATTGACTGAGAAATAGGAAGCATTTCTTTAAAATCCACTCTAGAGGATGAGACAATATATTGACCAATTAAACAGAAATCAAAGACATAGGCGAAATGAGACCATCTTCTTTGAGTTCATCCTTCAGCCGCAAAGTAACTGTGAGAAGATGATGGGGTGAGGATGAAGTCCATTAATGGCTTTGATAAGTTCTGATAGAACACTAAGGATTATGTCTGTATCCAGAAACAAAGAAGTGGCAAATCAGGTTTTAGGAGAACTTGTAGCAGGTAAATTAGGAGTAGCTCCGGAAAGAGCAGAAACTCCGTGGGAGGAAGCCCATGTGAAGGAATTGCACGATGCTGACATACCTTCAGATCCAGGAAGAAAAAAGGCTCGCATGGGCAGCAAAACATGCAAAGATATAATGTCCTATATCATTTTGCTGCATCTTTTAATCTAGCCTCATACTAAATGTTTGGGATTTTGTGGGTGGATTCTGTCAAGAAGGAAGACTGAAGAGGTTGATGGGGTTGTTGAGATGCCCATCAGCCTGCACAAGGTTTACCTCAGCCCCCAGCATAACATTACAGAGAACACATTTATTCTGACATTTTCCTGCAATTAAAAAAAAAAAAAAGGATGAGGTGAGAATAAATGGCCTTGGATGTATCTTCAATGATGCTTGCATGTTATTTTCAGGTTTTTAAAGCAGGGCATGAATAGATTCTGTGATAATGCTGGGAACAGTAAGTAAGTTTCCAGTGTCCAGGGAGCCATAGGTAACCCCAGTGATAATAGATTCAGGAGCTGAGATATGCTTTTCTGTTCCAGCTACGCCAAATGTCTTCAGTAAAGGTGATAATTACTTAGATTAACACAAGGACTTGGTTTTTTGATTCCAGAAGTATGGAATATGACAATCTGAATACATTTTCTGTAGTTTTGATGGAAATGCTAATTATTTAATCCATATTGAAGCATTATCAATACTTCTGTCTATCACAGTACAGTGCAGGAGAACAGTGGTATCCAGATGTGTGTTGCCTTCTAAAAACCAGTATTTGCATATGTATTTGATATAAACAGAATATTTTACTTATATTTTTGTGGTGATGTCTAATTGCAACCAGGAGAGCATTAAAATATTTCCCTGATAAGTTTACTGACATCAACAATAAGGCAATGAGTCTGGTGAAGGGTTAGAGAACAAGTCTTATGAGGAGTGGCTGAGGGAACTGGGACCTGGAGGAAAGGAGGCTGAGGGGAAGCCTTATTGCTGTCTAAAATTACCTGAAAGGAGGTTATAATGAGGTGCATGCTCAACCAAGTAACCAGTGATAGGGTGAGAGGAAATGGTTTCAAGTTACACCGGGAGAGGTTTAGATTGGATATTAGGAAATTTTTTTTACTGAGAGATGGTGAAACACTGGAAGAGGCTACCCAGAGAAGTGGTGAAGTCTCCATCTCTGGAGGTGTTTAAAAAGTGCATAGATGTGGCACTTTGGGGCATCATTTTGGAGGCACACTGAAGTTAAGCTGACAGTTGGACGGGGTGGTCTAAGAGGTCTTTTCCAACCTTAACAATGCTATGATTCTGTTCTTTGAGAGAAAGGTTTAGGATGAAATTAATGTTTCCCTCAATGAACTGATGGATGGAAGAAACATTTGTTATGATCCATATTATTCTTGCCATTTTTATCAGCAACACAAGAACATAGGAAAAGAAATGCTGGGTTTTTTGTTTCTCTTTCTGTTTATATTTTTTATTCTTTATGATTATGTTAAATATAAACAAGAAAAACAATTCAAAATGAAAATTCAAACAAGACCTGTAATTAAAAATTGTTTTGAGAGCATTATATCCATCTAATTAGATATGAATCTGTAAATAGCTGTGATCAGCTCAATGTTTTCAGCCAACTGTCTGAGAAGCTTTACAAATTTGTTATGGCAGTGCCTGCTCTGTAATCTAAACTGACCTTAGCATTTAAACTTTTGCAATAATTTCTGTAGTGTTATCAGTCCCCATGGAAACATACTAGTATCAATTTTTTCAGAGGCATACAGATAAGACTTTAAAGGAACTCCTACAATCATGGGCAAAGCACTTAATGTAACATCTTCATAGATTAAAAAATATATAATATATATTGTAGATAGCAGGAAAAATTTCTTCATTGAAAGGGTTCAGGCACTGGAGAAGGCTGCCCAAGGATGTGATTCAGTCACCATCCCTGGAGGTATTTAAGACAGGTAGGTGAAGTGCTCAGGGATATGGTTTAGTAGTGAACAGGTACAGTTGGGCTTCATGAAGTCAAAGTTCCTTTTCAACCAAATGATTCTATAATTCTCTGAAATAAGTCATTAAATGGTTACAGATCTACAACACATGCAACTGTGAACTGCATTAATCATGTTTTTCGTTATTTAAATTATATAACTGAATACGAAATATTGCAGGTTAAGCTGCAGATCCCAGTTTTCAAGCAAACTTTTTTTTTTTCATCTACATGAATGGTAGGTTAAGATAGTTGTGTTTTGTATGGTGATAGGGGATTGGTACTGTCTTCAAGCAACCACTGAAATCAGTGATAACAGCAACCAGCCTCTCCCTCTGCCATCAGATAAAAAGCTGCTGCTAAGTCTCTTTCTCAAGCTTCAGCTGAAATGCCTTGAAGGCCTGTGCAATTCAATTTGTAAGAGAATGGAGGATCCTCTCTGTTTAATTTCATATTGTGGAAAACAGTAATTGTTTTTACTGCATTCTGAGTACACATATAGGTAAACGGTGGCATCCTTTGGGCCCCAGCTTCCTCTGCCACTGGGATATGGAAGAGGTTGAACCTGCACTTGGCTGCAAGTGATGTTGAACCATCTTTATGTCATAGCTATTCCTTTCAACTGACAGCTGAATGTCCAGGGTCATGGCTTTATCTCTGCATAAGGCAGTGCTTTGTATCTTGCCAAATTGCATCAAAAAGGGCTTCATTACACTAACTCTTTCTTTAATTGACTGCATTTGTATTTGTCTCTTCAGCATGGAAGATAATCCTGTATATGAACAATCAGGCTTGATCAGGACTGCATCCACCACACTTGCTCCGCACCCCCCACNATAAGGCAGTGCTTTGTATCTTGCCAAATTGCATCAAAAAGGGCTTCATTACACTAACTCTTTCTTTAATTGACTGCATTTGTATTTGTCTCTTCAGCATGGAAGATAATCCTGTATATGAACAATCAGGCTTGATCACAGATTTAAAATGTGTTAGGATTTGCTCCATTCAGTAAAGGACAAAAGTATTAGCAGATTTTTTTATGAGTCTCCTGTTAGGAGCCATCTTTGATCCTTTGGCTGGCTTGTCTGTTGCTAATCTTTTCCTGTGCTTGAAGAGCTGACAAAAACATCTGGGCCTCCCTGGCAGTAATGAGGGTGAGCTGACTGCTGTGCTGAAAAGCAGCACTGAGGTTTGAGGGGATGCAAGTACAAAATGCAAACTGGGTAGCATGCCAACACTTTGTTTCCTTTACACAAAGGAACCGCTGCATTTGACTGCATTTCACTGAGAACATTTTCATGGATTTATTTAACTCAGAAATTCTACTAAAGTCCCATGTTATCTTAGAATCATAGAATAGATTGTGTTGGAAGGGACCTTAAAACCCATCCTGTTACAACCATTCCAGCTTCTGTGTAGACTAGGTAACCTAAAGAAAAATAGCTGGATGCAGTTTGTAATCTTTTCTTGGAATACTGAAGAGCGTGTGAAGATGCTCTGAGATCCTGCTTTGTCCGCAAGACTGACTGTGTGATGAGTGTTTGTGACTCTTGACATTCGTTTCTTTGATATTCGTTACAGTGCCCATAGAAGGGCTTTGTTCTACTCAGGATCTTGTGATTCAAAAGGTCAGAAATACAAATCCAACACTATAAAAGACCAGATTTTGTTTTCCACTAACCACCTGAAGAAGTTTCTTTAAATCATTGTCAATCTCTTACCCAGAGAAGCTGTGGATGCCCCATGCCTGGAGATGTTCAAGGCCAGCTTGGATGGGGCTTTGTATCATCATGCGGATGCCACAACAATTATTCCTTCTCCATGTGAAGAAGGGCATCTTCCAACATCCATGGGAAGACAATTGTGCTTGGAGCATAGCATTCTCAAGCACAATTACAGCCTGAGTGGAACATGGATTGAAAGCTGCCCTAAAAAGGATGACTTGGGGTGCTGGTGGATGAGAAGCTCAACATTACCCAGCAATATGTGCTTACAGCCCAGAATGACAACCATATTTTGGCCTGGATGAGAAGTGGTGTGTCCAGCAGCACAAGTGAGGTGATAATGCCCCTCTATTCTGCTTTCTTGAGACATCACCTAAAGACCAGCATTCACTTCTGGAGTTCTCAAGACAGGAAGGACGTGGATCCGTTAGAGTGAGTACAGAGGAAGCCACAAAGATGATCCAAGGACTGGAGCACCTCCCATACAAGGACAGTCTGAATCCAATGGAAATTTGTCTGACCATGACAGGGGGGTTGGAAGTGGATGGGCTTTGAGGTCCCTTCCAACCCAAACCACTCTATGATTCTAAGAAAAGCAGCTTCAGCAGCATCCTTCCTTCATCATAAGGGTACAGTATCAGTAGTTCAGCATAGACTGATAGAAAGCAGGTGCTGTTAAGTCCTGCAGTTGTTTTTGTTTTTCTCTTTGGAGGTAATTATCAACAAATATTTATTTATTTATATAGATCATAAATGCATTTACCACAGCACCACGCCTTTGCTGTCACTTATGCTCAGTTCCACCACACTGTGCCCTCAATCTGTTTGGTGATACATGACACAATTATATCTCAGGGAGATTTGCTGTTCATTTCTCTGTGTTGTATGATTAATTTATATGCAGTCAGTCCATGCTTGGAATGAAATAAGTTTTTCATCTTTCTGCCTTTCTTCGCATTTTTGTGCTTAGTGGCTTTTTTTTGAGAGGGAGGTTTCTGCATAGCTGTTTTGGCACTTATTTTCACTGAGAGGCTTAGTTAAATAATTGAAACGGGCAAAAAAAAATGGTTTGAAAAAGGGTAAAATGTATTTTCTTGTTTTGCTTCGTGAACAGCTGAGTTTGAATACAGATGCAGACACTAAAATAAATTAGATTATCTCAGTTCAGTATTCTGCAGCACAGTTCCAATCCCTATCATTGTCCCAATCCCCACATCTATGAGATGGAAAGATTAAGTAATAATGAAGACATGTCACTGCAGCTGCTTTCACTGTATCAAGCTACACACAATAAATCCACCCATAGTTTCATTTCTCCCCCTCAGGCATTATCAGTTATTCACAGCTCACAGCTGAGGGCCCGATTGAGATCTCCAAAGACTCTAAAAAACCCTTTTCTAGTCATTGCCCATTTAGATTTGCCTTCAGATTTTGAAAATAAGCTACTTGTAAAGGTCTGCATGAAGTAAACTGTAAGCATCTGAGGTGATGTGCAGCTCCATTTGTTAGGGCATCATTTAACCAGAACACTGGTTAAATGGTGAACATCTGTCACACAAGGTGACTTAATGTCGATATTGAGGTTATCATATGCAGGTAGAGCAGTTGACCTCAATGATCCTTGTGAGTCCCTTCCAACTCAGGACATTCTGTGGTTTTATGATGATTCTATGACATTGCAACTGGCATGGGCATATTTTCAGAGTGTTTTATTGTAAAAGTTCACTAAAAGAAGGTCTTCAAGTGTGGGTGTATCCTCTGAGTCCACAGGAGCTACTCCACAAAGGCAGAGTAAGCTTGCATCCTACCCCGTGCCAAGATGAGGCATTCCCTCAGAAGCTCCTGGAATTGTCTGTTACCCCCTTGCTCATCCAGCTCAGCATGGCCACAATCTTCTGTGGGCCATGAATAAGCTGAGCTCCTGATTAAGTTCACAGGAGGATAACTGCTGTGATGAACATACAGTGGATGATGGGGTAATAGAGGAAACAAAACCATGAAAGGACTATTTTCAGTCCAGAAATAAGGATCAAACTGCTCCATTATGGTGCTATGGTCCTTGAATAAATTACAGCCAAGTCAAAGCCATGTTTTGTTTTGGTACTCACACTCACTGGAGTACCTGAGTTCGATGGCAACCATATAATTGACTTGAAACCATCTCATTGAAAGGTCACAGCGTGCTTTGGAGGGTGCTTTACCCTTCTATAGTAGCATTTTGGATAGGTAATTATGTCTCATGCAGTTCCTGACTCTCAGTTCAACTTTACAGTTTTCCTTGTTCTGTAAATGGAAAATATATTTCATATTAAGCATGATTTATTGTACTGAACAGCTGCTCTTATGAGGCATCAAAAAGGGCCTATCAAGATTGATATGTTTACACTGAAACGCAGCATCTGGAATTTCCCCATGTGTTCCCACCCTTGTCTGCCCACATTTGAAGCCCTTGGCTTCGGAAACCAAGCAGCATGAGATGAGGAATTAGAGAGTGGGAGGGAAGAATTCTACAGACCCTGTAGCTCTTCTTGACTTCTGCTGATTCTTTTACTAATACAAGGAGAGTTCTGTAGATGAAAACCAGGACAGGAAGTGTCTGGATATGAAAATACTGCTTGAGTGCTTAAAACAGCTCTTATTCCCTGTCATCCTGCAGCTTGGTGCTGACTCCCTCAGTTCCAGCAGTGAGGATGGTTCCTTATATTTCCAGAAAAGGACCAAACATCACCCCTTCTCCATGTATTGGAAGTCCAGGCAGTTATTTGTTCCTGGTTCTTCTTTTGCAGCAACACCTGTTTTTTAGATGACACAACTACATGAATAATAGGAGAAAGTACTTCAAGATAAATGGTGTTAAACTACAGGTGCATCATTCGTAGCATTGTCATATTGAAAACTTCTTTACTCTTCTATTTATTGCATTTTAATCTGTCTTTTGGTATTAGCAACTTAGAGTTCACATTGTCGGGTTTTACTCCACAGACCAGAAAGCTGGAAATTCAGCTTTCTAAAAAGTGAAATGAGATTGTGATATATGTGTTTGCAAAGGCTGGAGTTCAGGGAATGGTGCCAGATACCATAAGACCCGAAGGTCTTGCAATGAAAACTGGCCATACGCGTACGTGCTAGAAAAGACCAGAACAATGGTTTCACAGACACATTGCTATAACATTTTATTGATACACTAATAAAGCTAAACTTTGAAATGGCCAGTACTTTCATCTATAATAATTATTGTAATAGAAACTTCCCGGGTCATTTTTATTGCTCTCCCATGGGACTGAAGCTGTTCTGGTATAATAGAGTTTGCATATTCAAGATATTTTAAGACCTCAGAGAAGGTCATCTGTTAATAACAAATGGTGAGTCTGAACAGCTCCGCTAGGCTCTGGTTTATAGCTTGTCTCTGGACATAAATGTAAGCTTCAAAAGAATAATAATGCCTAGGATAGTAAATAATACATCGGTTGTCCTTGATAATCTAGAAAAACTTTGTATGCTACTTCAGCCTATAGATATTAACTCCCCTTATTGTCTGAACTGAGCCCTTTGTAGATCATTTGCCTCATATAACAGATTATTAATCAGTCACAGTGAATTGGAGAGTTCTGGTGACTTCCATTTTATTAGTTTTAATCTTCCCCTTGTCACGGGTGTTCCAGGGAACCAGCTCTATCCGTTATGGCCCACTGTTGATGGCAAAGATGGATTCCCCTCACAGGAAAGCTTCTCCTGCAAGCTATAAATTGAGGTTGAGAACTAAATTTGTTCCTTCTAACACATCATGCTGAATAGCTGAACTTCAAACTAGTCCCACAGCATCAACTTTGGTGTTAGGTTGACAACATTGCATTTTCAGTATTTATCTGGATTGCATAATTTAGTGCAAAGCATTGTGAATGTTTTTCTGTATGTACCGTGCTTTAAATAATACTTCTTTGGTTTCCATTCATATATTTCACTAGCTATCAAGTACTTTGTATGCCAATTGGTGTTTTGAGATTTGGCCAACATATTTTATGGTTGTATTGTGCTGCGTTTGAGGGTTTATGCCTTGCTGATGCTCCATCTTTTATGTAAGCCTGGATGGCAGTATGTTATATAGATCATCCAAGACACGATATTTGATTTTATTTCCTTTTCTAGGCACTCATTTTCAAGTATTATCAAAAATTGCCTTGGTTTTGTCAAAGACGAGTGCATTTGAATAATAAAGAGAACGAGGAATGAGTAGGACCTGACTTTAGCAACACTGTATGTTTGAACATCTTGCCCTGATCTTTTTTGCCCTTTCAATAATGCCTTACTGTTTTTGCAAATGGCAGTGATGTCCAGCAAGCTTATACATGGAGACTGCAGTAACTTTGCAGGGGGGAGTTCCCTTGTTATTTTGACTGGGTGGGTTTAGGATTGTCATCCATTTTTGTTTTAAGCGCATAGAACCAGAATCATTTGGTTGGAAAAGACCTTTAAGATCATCATGTCCAACTATAACTGTCCACTAGTAAGCTATATCTCTGAGCAGATCTCCTTGTCTTTCTAGCACAAAATGCAGATAAGACATCAGCATCTCTTTTGATGAGGCTAGCTGAGTTCAATATAGATGTCTCTTAATGTAGACACTGAGAGTGTTTTGATATGACAGGTCGCAAAGGACCATCCTGTCTGTAGTTATAAGTGGGATTGTGACTCTAGCCTGATTTCCAGCTACTCCTACTCCCATTTTTGGAAAGCAGGTGCTCTCAGGCTCACATGGGACCGGGCTCTGACCCTCTTCTCAACTGCAGTGCTGTAATTGAGTAGCCATATGTGTAGGCATCCAGAATAAAACTACATGGATAAAATAACAAGGAGAAATTTTGGTTGGTCTCCTTAGTTATGTGGGGACAAGAACTTGCTGTTGAAAATCCTTTAATGTACTTTACCCACTTCACAGGAGACTTGTGAAGGCTTTTTCTTTTTTTTTCTCCTTTTTGCCTTTCACTATAGATTTCTACTTTCAGGATAAAGTATTTCTTCTGTCTCTGTGGCCACTCTTTGACAAGTCTGTTCTTCTAGCCAGCTTTGTCAGGCTTCAGAGATGCTTTTAGAAACACCTGTCCTATGGAGTAGAGGTTTGACAGTCATTCCATTTATATCCTTTACTGGTTGAACTTGTAAGATTCAAGTGTAGAGTTAAAGCCAAAGTGTTCTTTCTTTTTCTTCTAGCATTGCTGCCAATCAGTGTCAAAACAGGAACTTTCTCCAAGAGTATTAATGTTATTGCACAGTGAGCTGAAATACAAACATTTCCATTTGCCTCACCATCTTTCTTCTGTCCCCAGCTGCTAAATCTTCTCATTTCTGTGCATCTTGAGCTCCTCAGAGTTACTCCCCAATAGACCCATAACAGTGCACAGTACTCCTCCTGCACAGTAGTTCCTACCCTAATGCATAAACACAACTATTAAATGTTCTTGTCTCTATCACGTGACCTGCTCTCCAATAGTTTCTTTCTGTCCCACATTATATGGGACAAGTTGCCTTCATGGAACACTTGGAGGACTTTTACAGTATTTTATTTCTACTAATATGTAATCAAAGTCCCCCTTATAGAAAACCATCTTTCTTCACCACCAGTAATGAAATTTTGAGTTCTGGAGACACTGAAGAGGTGGCTCTTGGGATAAAATCCACCACTGTGCTGATGCCATGGCTGAGTCAGCAGGTGAGCAAAGCTGCCCTGTAGCCCATCCACATAAACCATTAGCCACAAGGTCTGTAGTCCTGCAAGTGGCATGGATCTTCTTCATCATCAATCACACACAAAGGAAAGACCTCACTTTAGAATTTCCTGTCCTTCAACTGTGAATTTTATTTGAGATGTCATTTTCTGTGTCAGTGATGCTTAAGAGGACTTGGGAACATGTAGATGAAAGTCCATTTGGAATCTGAAGGTTTGTTTGTTTTTCTCTTCAAATAGCCCAAGGATAGAGTTCTCTGTGATCCCTTAAATAGTAACCCCACAGGTTCAGTTTTAGCCTCCAATGAAGGAAATGGGATGGAAGCAGGATTATGTGAGCAGCAATTCTTTTCAATAAACTCTAACTGGCTTAAAACAGGACTTTCCACTTTTTTAACTGAAAGGAAAAAGGTGTTAGAAGTTGGGAAAATTGTTACTGGCCTGAAACACTTCACTCCTCTCGTTATATGAGATGTAGCACTATATCATAGACAGAATTCTTGCGATTGTCTTCCCATTATAAAATAATGCAATAAAATAACACTGAAAATGAAACAGAAAATGAAAAAGATGAGAATGTATAGGGAAGAGGGCTCTTAATGTTTGATAGCTCCCACTAAAGTCCCTAAATCAGGTTTTCAGTTCTTACGCTTCAGCAAGATGAGGTGTCAAAACATTATTTAAAGCGTATGTGTGGTGAGATTGGACTATGCTTTTTGTTTCACGATTGATGAAATATTGTTCCTAAATAAATCTTGCAATTCTAGCAGCAGTGGCACAATAATAGAACATGAAGGTGTGAAAGAAAATGACCAATTTGAGTGATGCAAAAAGCAACTTTGATTCATTTGGTCTTAGAAATTAAGGCACGGTACAGATATGATTGCCTTTCTGGAATGGGTATATAGAATAGCTGCAATATAAAGCTCCCCCTGCTTTTATTTTTGGAAGTACTCATTGATTTGTGTATGTTGTATAGTGTATTCTTTTAGGTTTGAGACACATGTTAAGTTAATAGTGCTGTAACATTTTAAATGTTGAAATAGTATAGCACATTTTGGCATCAGATTCTGATTTGCTCTCAAATCATGTATTCATGTGAAAGGGCAGCAAAACCAGGCAGAACACTGATCCTGAGACAAGCCACAGCTCATAGCAGTAGTTGTCATTTTATTTTGCCCTCAGCAAAGGAAGGACATGGATCTGTCAGAGCAAGTCCAGAGCAAGCCACAAAGGTTATACAAGGGCTGAAGCACCTTCCATGGGAAGACATGCTGAGAGGGTTGAGGTGGTTCATTCTGGAGAAGAGAAGGCTTCAAGGAGTGCTAAGAAGGGCTAGAGGAAAGCTGGAGAGGAACAATTTATCAAGAAGTGCAGGGATAGGACAAGGGGGAACAGTTTTAAGCTGAAAGAGGGCAAAGAGATATGAATTCTTAGGAAGAAATGTTTTCTTGTGAGGTTGATGAGGTACTAGCACACATCTTGGGAGCTGTTCAAGGACAGATGCAGTGGAAAGTGTTCCTGCCCTTGGTGGGGAGTTGGAACTGGGTGGGCTTTAAGGTCCCTTCCAGACCCAACTATTCAATGATTTTAGTGTCTAACAGTCTATTTTAAAACACTAAGCTTCTAGCACTTAGGAGAAATCTATTCCTCTGTCTTTGAAATGTATTATCAGCCTAAGTTACACCCTCTGGACCTCTCATGCCCTTTAACATTTTTACTGTCTGATGCTGTTTATACCTAGAGATAATTATCAACCTTTAGCATAATGAAAGGAAAAGGATGCTTGATTCTTTAGAGCAAATATGTAAGTGGCCAACAGGTTAAAAATTACATTTACAAAGAAAATGTTGCCTGACTTCATAAGAAAATCAGATTGACAAATATCATCGGCTTCTGTTCTTTTCAGCTTGGATTTAGTGAATGCCTACATGGCTGTAATCTCTGTGAGCTTACATTCTTAAATAAAACACATGTTTTGAAGCAGCAGTCAAAAGAAAGAGGGCTTGGGGTTAAAAGACTTTCAGCTGTACTAATTCTTAATCAAAACCTCATTTGGAAGAAAAGTGGCACTGGATTCAGTAAAGCGCACAACACTTTGCAGGGAGTACAGCAGCCTGTCGTGACAGTGATTTATGTGCTTTTTTGACTACCATACCCAAGTATATTACCTAGGTTGACATCCATATGTACATACATCAAGTGAGGTCTCTACCTGCTGCACCCCCCCATACTGAATTTATCATTGCTGGTACCTCTGAATATTGGTAGAGAACAAAGGACATAGTCCCTTGACACATATCAGCTTGATGTAGCACAGCACGAGTCTGGCACAGGCTGGGCATATATTTAGGCTCTGCAACAGAAGTAATAAGAGTTGAATCTGATTGGCATCTGGTGTTGTAGTTGATCTTGTTACAAGAGTCTGGCAACTTGTAAACTTGCAGGTCAACAAGTCACCACCTAAATTCCATATTCCTTAACATTTCAGGAGCTGTTTATTGGTACACATGAAGCAAGCATTCTGCAGGAACAATATTACAGTAAGAGATGTAACTCCTGAAATTTTGTCAAGTGTATTATAATGCAAAACCTATACATGTGTTTTCCTAAATTGAAAACATGCTGCAGTATTTGAAAAACACCTATCCTAAATATCACAACCTTAAGCATTACAAAAAGGGCACTATATAATTTACTGGAAAACTGTAACCTTCCAATAGGTTTTGAACCATCCTGTAAAAATTAAATAGAAATACATCATTCTGACTGGGATGGCTGGGCCCTGAGAGTTGTAGTAAATGGAGAGGGGAATTGCCTCAAGCTGCACCGGGGGGGAGGTTCAGACTGGATATCAGAAAGAAATTTTTCACTGAAAGGGTCATTCAGGCACTGGAACAAGCTGCCCAGGGAGGTGGTTGAGTCACCATCCCTGGAGGTATTTGAAAGATGGGTAGATGAGGTGCTCAGGGACATGGTTTAGTGGCAGATAGGAATGGTTGGACTTGATGATCTAAGAGGTCTTTTCCAACCTGTTTACTATGATTCTGTGACATCACTGAAACAAAACAAAACATATTTACCAATTAAATTTGGTAGAATAATGTCTATATCTTTGGATATGACTACTACATTAGATGAGCTATGTTCCTAGAAGTTAGTTGTGCGCTGGTTTGTCTTGATCTCTTCCTTCTCCTCTACCCTCAATGCACAGACTTTGGGGTTGGTTTTTTTCTGTATGGAGAATTATTATACATTTTTAATTGCATTCAAATAAGTCTTTCATAAATTACTAAATGGACTCTATAAAATTATTTGGTTTGCTTTTGTAAAAGGCAAAATAAGACAGTATCTTTTAAGGGATATAAGGAAAAAGCCATAGAAGCCTCCAGCTTCTACAAATGGGGCTTAGACAGAATGTGACCAATTAAAAATAAAACAATTAAAAGTAGCCCAGAGCTCCTCTACTATTCCTCTCCTTGTGGGCATCTCAATTAATTTTGCTCTGAAATTGAGTGGAAGGGTTCTCTGCATATCTTGGAATCATAGAAAAATGGAATCGTTTAGATTGGAAAAGACATCTAAACTCATCTGGTTCAAACACCAGCCCAATACTAGCACGCCTACTAAAACATGTCCTGAAGAACGATGTCTACAGGTTTTATAAGACCCTCCAGGGATGGTGACTCCATGACTTCCCTCAGCAACTGGTTTCAATGCTTCACCACTCTTTCAGTAAAGATATTTTCTCTAATATTCAATCGAAACCTTCCCTGGTGCAACTTGAGGCCATTTCCTCTCCTCCTATTGCCTGTCACTTGGGAGAATAGACCTATGTCCATCTTGCTACAACCTCCTTTCAGGCAGTTGTAGACAATGATAAGGTCTCGTCTCAACCACATTTTCTCTAAGCTAAACAGCCCCATTTCCCTCAGGTGTCTTTCATAAAGAGTACTTGGACTCCACCCCTGTGAATGCACACCAAAAAGAGATTTCCCGTTCTCTACCTTATTCAGTGGAATCATCGAGTTATTATAATCTCACTATTACATGGAACATTTAATGGGATGTGTACTATAATTATGAGTTTGACCAGCACATATTAAGAAAACATTTTAGTGTTTCAACAAGTGAAGGGATCATACTCCAGAAGGGGTGTGAGGTTATTTTCAGAAGTAAAGCACAGAAGGGAAGAGTTCAGTCTTGATTTATGAAATGCACAAGGCACATTATAAAGCAAATTTGAAGGGCAGCATCCTAAAGTGATGAGGGCATCTGGGAGAGGTTCAGCAGGGAGAGAAGCAGTGGCATAAGTCACACATGGGCTGTGCTTTGATTAAAGATGTATATTAGTGGGAATGCTATGAAATTTGCATTTGATTCTGGTTCAGGTTGAAGTAGCTCTATTGCAGACCTTGGATCATAAGCACATTTCTGTGGTCACCTTTTCAACTATATTCTGCTGGTATGAATGCCCCCAAAAAGACTTTTTGGCAAGCAGAGCTCTACGTACATCCATGCTTATACTGCTGAAGGTGCAGATTGTTTTTAGAACAGTGAAGAAGACCAACTTACTTAGACCATCCTTCAAATTTCAGAAGCAGAAGTAAGCTGCAACGGTTTAAATTAAAGTGGGTTTTTTATCAGTATAATGTATTACTTGGAGAAAAATATAAGTTACAAAGAGTGCATGTGAGTAAATAAGCAAATTTACTCAGGGTTTTAGTGAAACAAGTAGAGAGAGAGTTGGGGTTGTTCAGCCTAGAGAAGAGAATAGTCCAGGGAGACCTTATAGCAGCCTTCCAGTACTTGAAGGGGGCCTACAGGAAAGCTGGGGAGGGTTCTTTATCAGGGCTTGCAGGGGAAGGATGAGGAGGAATGGTTTTAAGCTGAAAGAGGGAAGATGTTAGGAAGAAATGTTTTCCTGTGAGGATGGTTGAGCACCGGTGCAGGTTGTCCATAGGACTCATGGATGTCCCATTCCTGCAGGTCTTCAAGGCCAGGCTGGATGAGGCTTTGAGCAACCTGACACAGTGGAAGGTGTCCCTGCCCATGGAATGGGGGCAGGAACTGGATGGTCTTTAAGGTCCCTCCCAGCCCAAATCATTCTGTGATTCAATGAAACAATCTATTATATGAACCAACTCCCAAAGAATTGCAGGTTAGGAGCTACAGAGATGAGAGAAAATAGTTTTGAAGAAGATACTTCATGCTTTTGCATTTCCCACTGATTAAAAAATGCATAGCACATCCATTTTCTCTATTTTAAACACACTCTAGCAATGGAGGGTTAGGGGGGATGTATACTAGGACTGATTTCCAGACAGTTGTTTTTCAATATTTCAATGCCCCAAGCTTCTGCTACGAAGTGGTGGGTGAACACATTCAAAATGTATTTAGCAAATACAAACAAAGGTACTTGAAGAAAGAGTCAGATGTCCATGACATTGTCTCTGCAGTGGTGCTTGGGCTAGATAAGAGCTTTGTTGTCTGCAAGGATGAGAAATGTGAGTTTGCACACTAGGGATAAAAAAAAAAAAGCCCACAACCAAACAACAGATGAGGTAATGTTTTGCAGGAATTTGAAAAGCAAAGGGACATAAGGAAAGAAATAGCTTTGGTAGCATTTTATATGTGACATTGTTGTCATTCTCTGTGTTTGCTCAACCCACACAACAGATCATTTCTTCATTTTTCCATATGTGTTTCCTTTGTGGTTTCCATTAATTGTCTTATTTTTCATAATTAATTTCCATACTTCTATATTTGTTTCTCTACTGAAAAATTCTCGTTGCTGACTCTTTGCATCCTTCCTGTCTCTTATTCAGCCTGTTTAATCTTTACTATCTTTACCCCCTAAAACTTATTCCTCATATTTTTTTCTGAAGCAACAGCAGTTCTCAAGCTGCCATTTGTCATTGAACTTCAGCAGCATCCTTGCATCTGATGATTCCCCATGGCTCTGTGGTTCTCTTGCAGTAATAACAGCCATATTTTTTTCCTTCTCATGACTGATACCAGTGGTGAAACTTTCAGGAAAAAACTTCTAAGTCAGGATATGCAGAAATGAGATGCTTCTGTCAATGCTGCCTTTTTGAATAGACTTTTACATGATGTACACAAGTGTGGGAGCAGAAGTTGGCTTTATTTCTTTGTGCTGAACCCCCATTTCAATGAGCGAGTCCATATCAAATTGGCATTCGTGAGGTTGCACCTCAAATACTGTGTTCAGTTTTGAGCCTCTCACTACAAGAGGGACATTGATGTGCTGGAGCATGTACAGAGAAGGGCAATGAAGCTGGTCAAGGGACTGAAGAAGTCGTATGAGACGAGACTGAGGGAAGTGGGATTGTTTAGCCAAGGGAAAAGGAGGCTGAGGGGAGACCTAATCACTCTCTACAACTACCTGAAAGGAAGTTGTAGAGAGGTGGATATTGGTCTCTTCTCCCAAGTGACAGGTTATAGGACAACAGGAGATGGCCTAAAGTTGCACCAAGGGAGGTTCAAATTAGACATGAGGAAATATTTCTTCACCAAAAGGATTATCAGGCACTGGCAGAGGCTGTCAAGGAAGGTGGTTGAGTCATCATCTCTGGACCTGTTTAAAAGATGGGTAGATGAGGTGCTCAGGGACATGGTTTAGTAGTGGACATGGTTGGTCTTGATCTCACAGGTCTTTTCCAAGCAAGTAGTTCTATGATTGTCTTCTATGATTCTGTGAAAGGGGGGAAAACACCTCAGAAAGGCTTTATAAGCACATTTATATGGAGCCTAATCTATTTTATATTTGTCCATAAGTTTTTGCTTTCAGTGGATTTTTGATCTGCTGTGGCATTTTGTCACAAAATTCTGAGTCCTTTATTTCCTTCTCTCCTTCATTTGCTTTTATTTCTTTCAGCCTGTTAACAAAACAATGGGCAAAGAGAGAAAGAAAGGGGTTGAAGACAGAAGAGTCTGAAAGTCTTTGACCGAGAGCAAACGTAAAATAGTAACTTCTTTAAAAGAATCACAGAAAAGATCATTCTTTGTCTCACTGTAAAGCCAGGATTTCATATGAATTGTCTTGTGATTCAGTCAGCTGTTATAGAGGAATCAGATTTTCTTAGAGTCTTTGTTTTGGGGATGTGCTTGTTTATTTGGGAATATAGTTGGTTGGTTCTTGAGTTTCAGCTGTAAATGTGTTCATGAGAAGCCACACTTTTTAAGAGTTTAAAACAGGCATTAATGTATCCATCCAGACCACTACAAATCTACTTTTTTGTGTCATCTTAGGCAGAGTTAAGAATATTTTGAAGGCTCTAGGGATAGGAATTTCTTTGGAGACCAAAGAGGAAGGTGGAAATGTGAGGAGAGTGATGTTATAGAAACATGGAATAGTTTGGGTTGGAAGGGACCTTAAAGCCCATCCAGTTCCAACCCCCCTGTCAAGGACAGGGGCACCTTCCACTGGATCCAACCTGGACTTAAACACTTTTAAGGATGGGGCATCTGTGACTTCTTTAGGCAACCTGTGCCTATACCTCACCACCTCATAGTAAAGAATTTCTTCTTTAGTTTCAAGATGTTTACCCACTCATACCTTTACAAGCCACATTCCTTCTCAAATAGTTCATCCTGCTCCTCAGGGCCTTGCTGTTTAAGAGCGGCTCTTCTATAACACTTTTCCAGGAGTTTTGCTATTTCATTTGTGAATTTTGTGTGCAGAGCATTTTAAAGAACATAATTCTGCAGAAGAGGTTGAAGGTTTTCATGTAACAAAACAATGACAGCATTGTGTGTTTATATAGCATTTTCCTCAGAGATTTCTGAATGTTAAGAAGGGCACAATCATTTTATTGTATGATGAGCTTTATCTTAATAACCTGTCCTTGTCAGAGGACAAATGATCTTGTGCTTGAAAGGTCAAAACTCTCACAAATGCATAAGGTTATGATCCTCAGTGCTGTCTCATTCCTTGAGCTTGATAAAATAATGGGAAGATGTTTTTTTACCAAAGTGGGTTGCACCATTGCCTCATCGTACTGCAGGTCTTGTGCTTAAGCAAAGTGATATCTCCAGAGCTTCTTGACCAAGTTGCATGGTCCTCTTGGAGCTGGGTGTTCTGTGACTGGTTGGTTGAGTTATCTTCTCTAAAGCTACCTGAGCAGCAGTCATCTTTGAGGAAAGGAAATGATTCCCCTGAAAGCAAGGATGGAAAGATAAAGGGTTTGTAAATACCTACATGTACAAAAGCAAACCCACTTACTCAGAAGTTGCTTTTCTGGCTCTTTGAATGAGCATGTGTTTAAGTCAGCTGTATGTAGTGATTTGGCAGTAGGCTTTTAGCCACAGTATGGTCTGTTAGGAAAGGCTCAATGAGGCTCATTTCTGTATTTTCTAAACAATTAATCAGAATAAGAACAGTTACTATTTCTTTGCTGCTTTTCCTGGGATTGGTGAGGTGAGGAGCAGCTAGTGAACACTATGCAGATCTAACAAACTGTGAACCATGTTCTCTCAGTCAATAGAAGTTGTTTTAAAAATTGCATCCTTCAGTTCCCTGCTTGTTTCTGTCATTAGAAAAAGGCATATCATTATCTTATCCTCTGCTCCACCATTTCAGATGTTCAGAGCCCTTGATAAATTAACGGACTGGTTATTCAGAAAAATAAAATTACATTTCTGGATTGGATTTATGATTATTATGCAAATGTGACTGCCATATTCTGGGCAGAAAACACATTTTAAAAGCCCCAAAATAGCAATAATCCTGTTGAAAAGGTACTCCAATTAATACTTCTCTATATAGAACTGAGTATTCATTAATAACTTCTGGATTGTTATTAGAATTGTTTTATTGTAACATGTAATTTACTTGAACTGACTACTTCTTTCTCAAAATAGTTTTAATTACAGAAATAAATGTCAAAGCTTAGCAGAGACGCTTATACAACAGTACAGTCATTTTCTGTGTGCCAACTGGAAATTCATTCTTAACAGATGGAACTCACCAGTCTGCAAAGAATGAACATGAGGCCTTTGCGCTGCTTAAAACTTTACTTAATCTGTCTGATAAAGTAAAAACATGATGCCATACACTGGTTTTTTCTCAGCTTCTGCACTATACATCAATTATTCTCTTAGAACTGCAGAACACATAAAGAGTTGGTCATTTTACTCAAGATATACTTGCTATTAGGGGCAATTTTATACATCAAGAAGACGTATAATGTGGGTCAGAATATAGAGGTATGGCTCAAAATATTTCCTTTTCCTTACAGAGACTCTGACATTTATCCTTCTTCCTTCCTGGATTGCAGGCATTACTGTTGCAGATTATTTTGGCTGCTTCTTCCTCTCCTGTTTTTGTTATCGTTCTGCCTGACTCTGTTCTTATAGCTCTTGTAGTCTTTTTAATCAGTAGGTAGACCCTTCTTCCATACTCTGATGCAGTTTAAAGGCTGTAGATAGCCATAAGATGAAGCCAGGACTTGAGATGCATAGACTTAGATTCTACCAGGAATAGAAAACTAATATCTTGCTCCTAACTGATGAGCTGGTTGATTGCAAGTCTTGCCTCCTCCTTGAGACTCACTAACTTTAATGAAGAGCGGTAAAAATGTAGCCTAGAAGTAGCTCAAAGATGTGTAGGTGAGCTGATTAGGCATGAGATAAAGAAAGGAGGCATCATCAATATGGAGAAAATGAGGGTATCAGGCTGAATGACCCTGCAGTCTGGGGGAGGAGCAGAGAGGAGGATTCATTAGTATCAAGTACAAAATCACATACTTAAGAATAACAAGATATTCAGTCTCAAGTTAATTGCTCATCAGTTAGAAATGAATGAGAAGGAAAAGCATACAATGTGCTAAGTAATAGAAGAATGAATAAGCCAGAGTGTGGTGACCATGGAAAAGACAATGGTACTTCTGGTCTGTCTGTAAGGGAGCAAGAACTGGCAACTGATCCTGGCCTAGAAGAGAATAAAAAAGAGTATCGCTACATCAGCCAGTCACCTCAGGTTTACATGGAGCTTGCAACACATCAGTCCTCCTTATCCACTGGAAATGTGCATGTCTTGGTCCCATGATAAAAAAAAAGTATGAAATTCAGGTAGTTATGTAAGAACCCCTATGAGTTCACGTCCGTGCTCATCTGATGGGATCTTGTGCACATTTCGATGCTGGATCCAAACCAGAATGACCTGACATGGCACCTGACAAAAAAATATTGAACAAAGAAGTAAATGTTAGGCCAGCAGGCAGGACCCAGAAATTTTCCAATCAGATTTTGCACACTAAGTGAATATTTAGAAGTGATGACATTAATGAAATACATTGGATTGTCAGCCATGGCTCCAATGTAAAATGAGTTCAACATCAAAATTATATGAAGTCTAAGCAGAGTGGCTTTTGTCTTTTTATTAAATGTTCCCAAGCATTTGCATCTGTACCCTATATTTCTTTTTTTAAAAACCTTCTTCCATCTTGCCATGTCTTATTCATTTGATTATTTATGCATTGACTACAGCAGTATTCTGTTAAATATTGGAAAAGTGGTGATTTAAACCTGGCTTTAAACCTGATTTGAGTTGTAAGTATTTCTTATGAACCTAAGGGCTTAAATTTAACATTAGGTGGTTTTTATTTCTTTTTCTGTTCTAATTTTGTAGCCAGACCATGTCAGGATATACTTAGGTTGTTAAGAATATATGAGGATATAGTGCAGCTATGCTGTCAAGGAAATGAAAGCATAGAAAATACATCCAGGACTATTTAATTAATGTTTTCACTCTGCATTGTCCTACTTTTTATTCTGCAGTCTTCTTAAAGCACAGAAAACATTTTTGATAGACAAAGAACAATTATCCCCTTTGCTTTCCATTACGCAAACAAACTCCTTCCAATTAAATAAATACAGCCTTTTTGAGTGTTAAATAAAATTCAATTATGTTGTTTTTTAAAAATATAAATTGGGGGAGGACTGAGCGGATGAACTGTCTGGTTTCATAATCTGAATATTATGGAAGGAATGATATCCCTGCTTCTTTATTTGGTGGAGTTAATATAATTAATAGTGGCTAAATCCACTATTTCAGTGGCTTAAAAAAGGGCATCTAACAGAGCCTGGAGAGCACCTGGCTTGGCTGTCCAAGGAAGCTGCTGGTCCTCACTCCAAGAAACACATTGAGGGGCTGGAGCATATCCAGAGAAGGGGAATGTTGCTGGGGAAGGATCTGGAGCAAGGGGGTTATGGGAGGCAGATGAGGCACCTGGGGCTGTTCAGTCTGGAGAAGAGGAGATCTCAATGCTCCCTACAGTTCCCAGAAAGGAGCTTGTAGTGATGTGTATGTTCGTCTCTACCCTAAAGTAAGAAGTGATAAGAGGAGAGGAAATGGCCTCTTGGATATTAGGAACATATTTGGATATTAGGAAAAATTTCTTTAATGAAAAAGTGATGATGCACTGGAAGAAGCTGCCCAGGGCAGTGGTAAAATCATTTCTGAAGGTGCTCAAAAAACACGTAAATGTGACATTCCAGGACAAGGTTTAGTAGGCACTGGTCTGGATGATCTTGGAGGTATTTTCCATCCTTACTGAGTCTATGATGATTCCCTTACCAAGGCTTCAGTGGAGAAACCTAGACCTGGCAGGGAGCCCTGATAATGGATTCCTTTACTATCCTTCTGTGTGCTAAAAAAACCTTGTCCTGTGACCCAGTAGCTCTCCCTGGCACAGGAGGACTTACCACCTCCAGCACTGGGAACGTGCCTAGCTGCTGGGGACCGAGCTGAGGCAAAACAACCACCAATTTTACTGCAAAGCCAAGAAGGAAAAACAGATTTGCAGTCAGCTTGTTTTGATTCTGCTACTTAAAACTAATCTTGGGTAGCTTTTTTATTTTCTTGAAAGCTGTTTTGTGCTGACTAGCTCTTGGTATTTGTCATATTCTTTGTTTTCTCCACATATTCCCTGCTGGCCTACTCAGAACCTGGTTAAATTATGAGGATTATTCAGAGCTGAACTGGATAATAAAATGGTCTATTGATTGGTAGGCTTATAATTACTTGTCTCTGAGCTTGAAAGAGAAATAAGAAGATTTGATAGTAAACAAAGCAGAAAACAAATAGGGTGTTTCCAGCATGGTGGGGTAGACTTGCCTGTGTGTGGCCTTGTACATAAGTATTGTAATTTCCAGTTTATCATCATGAGCTTATTTGCCTGCTTACAGAACTGTGACCCGCACAAGCAGGCTGTTTGACAGATAGTCAGCCAAAAATACAACTCCTTAATTTTTTCTGCAATACCCTATGTGTACACTGGAAGAATAACATCATGATCAACAGCATGGTTTTGATATTTCATGTCTTGTTGTAATGAAACAAAAGTTGTGATTAATTTGTGTTTTAACTAGGTATGTACCAATAGAAATTAATATAAAGAGTGTGTCAGAGTTTTAGCTTGAAAAACGGTGGGTACTAAAACCTTTCCACTTGTATCGTATGCTTCCATACTGGTATAACATGTCAAATTATCTCTGCCCTTCCCTGAGGTGTTCAAGATCAGATTGGATGAGGCTATGCATTGTCTGATCCAGTAGAAGGTGTCTCTGCCCATGGCAGGGGGTTGGAACTGGATGGGCTTTGATGACCCTTCCAACCCAAACCATTCTATGATTCTGTGATTTTTAAAATGATGCATAGTATGTACTTCACCTTCAAATCAACTTCTCCACTAGCCCTAGCCTTGAAGACATGTATGAAGTTTTTTAGGATGCAGATCTACAAATCTACAAACCTAGAAGCCTTGCCCAGGAGGAAAGGAGCACTGATGTCCTCCCCTCCTTCCTTAGTGCAGACTGGCAAGGTGATGGCAACAATGATTGCAAAAGAACTTCTTACTTCTTCTTGTAGGTGACTGTGCTTTCCAAAGAGCTATGAAAGCTGAGGACAGACTGAGTGATGTTCTGAAGAGTAAGGACTGAAATCCTGGCAGAATTGCATTTGATTTCAGAGGAACAAGTGTTTCTCACAAGCCCTTTAATGCCTCTTCCATCATCCAAAGAAGTCTTTCCCTTAATTTCTATGGGCTCTGCATGCCTGTCTTCCTTTTTTTTTCTAATATCTTTCTTTAAGTGCTATGCATTTCAAAGAAAAAACAACTAATACCCCCAGCAGCAACTCTGTATAGTTCTCAGCCATGACAAGCTGGCTGAGCCAAAGTAGTTCTTCAATTAAAGTGTGAAAATCATGTCATTCTTATGAAGTATACAAGTTCCTTTTGTGTTTTGCTTTGTTTTGTTAGTCATCCACATATGAAGGGATCAGTTTCCACTCTGTAATACGCACTAGAGATTACCAGTCTCTTATTCAGAAATTAAGGATTTCACCTTGTTTTTAATTTTGCCTGTGGCTTGATTAGCACGTGGTGCAGTTAGCATGGCTTGTTTAGTTTGCCTGCCTTTCCTCCATGGTAAAACCTCTTTCCTTTTAAGCCTGACTGCTGGCATAGAGGCAGGTGAGCAACCTTTTGCTTTTTACCTGCAAGCAGCAATCTTGCCCACCCATCAGTTTCCTCCATCACCCAGAGGTTGATGTCAGAGCAAGATATTCTCTGCTGAACCTGAGTCCCTTTATTAGTTTTGTGGTTTTCCTCCAGGCCTGTAATTAGAGCCATCCTGATAACCAGCATACAACTGCTCCCATTAATTAGTTCTTCATTTGAAGGTTTCTTTCTCGGCATTTCCATTCTTGTCAGCTTATGCATGGCTCAGCTACCTTCAGCTGCTGCTTAAATCTGTTAGCCATGTCAATCATCTCTCCTGTTAAAAACCTACCCCACAGGCTCAAGGAACCCCTCAGCATCACTGAGGTCGGAGGAAACTCACCCTGTTTTCATACAGGGAAGCTCTATGCTGGTTGAACAGCCAAAATTACATTGTGTGCGCTTTTGTGAGCATCTGTGTAGCTATTCAATAGCTGCTTTATTTTTCCACAGAGCAGAAAAAAGAGACACAACCCAGGCTCTGCTGTTTACCTGACAGAACAGTCACAACAGGTTTCTTAACAGATTAAAGAGGCAGCAGTAGACACCCAGTCTCTGAGGGCTTCTCCACATTAGGGATAATGGAAGCATTTACTAACAGCCAAAGAAATTATTTATTAGGACATGAAACCTTTAATTTAGAAGGAAGGGTTTGCATTCCATTTTTTTTCTCTTTACACTCCCACTCTGCAAAATGTAGCAAGGCCAAAAATTAATGCACTTGCACATCTATTTCTAAGGTATGTGGGTGTCTCTGAAAAGGTATGATTTTGAAATAGAACGATATACTTGCTGCAGTCTTCTTTGAACCATCAAGGATTTAGAAACCTGAAGATCAATCAAACCCAGTATATTACATTCTTTGCTCTGCTAGCTTTACATTTAAACTGCTTTATAAATGTTGAAAATGCAACAAGAATTCCCCAGATGCTAAAAATGGCTTTGATGGAGCAGGGCGAAGTCACACTTGGGGAAAATACACTGGAAGATGAGGTTCTACTTTCCTTTCTGCTCCCCTAACTGTCTAGTACAACAGGTTTATGCTTTATGATGTGTGTCTCATCACCTGGTATGCATTTTGATGGAGGCAGTCACCTGTGTTAACCATACAGGAGAGATTATTCAACCTGGAGAAGAAAAAAAGCTCTGGGGAGACCTTATAGCAGCCTTCCAGTGCTTAAATGGAGCTACGGGAAAGCTAGGAAGGGGGTCTTTATCAGGGAGTGCAGTGACAGGTTGAGGGGCGGATGTTTTTAAGCTGAAACAGAGGAGATATAGATGAGATATTAGGAAGAAATATTTCTTCTGAGGGTGGTGAGGCACTGGCACAGAAGTCATGAATACTCCATCCCTGGAGATGTTCAGGGACAGGTTGGATGGGGCATTGAGCAGCCTGATCCAGTGGAAGTTCCCCCTGCCCATGGCAGCAAGGTTGGAACAAGATTATCTTTAAAGTCCCTTCAAACCCAAACCACTCTGTGATTCTATGACACAAGGGGGTAAAGTCTTTCCTGACCCTGTCAAAGCTGATGAGAGTATCATTTTGCATCTAATTATTTGTGAAATAGTCAATCATATTGAAACATTTAAAGATTGAATGTTGACAAAAGAATGAAATTGTATAAATAGCTTTATTGTTTACAGAATGTCCTTGTCTGCAGTTGTTCAGAGTTCATTTACTTGCATACACACAGAAGTGCATTTTGTGCCCAGAAGGAAAGAATACAACAGATTTTTTTTTCCTTCTTATTTGGGGAAGAAAACGTGATCTCTGACATGCTGAAGGGCACAGAGTGACAGGCAGATGTTGCACTCTCTTTATCCCCTATGATTTCTCTTTTCACCCTGTTCTTTTGCATCTTTTGGAAAACACACCATGTTGCTCTGTGTATGCACCAGAGCTCTTTCTCCCCTTGTCTTTGGATCCTGTTGCTGTTTGTACAAGGAGAAAACGTTTACACACCTTAGAGTTTGCTTCTGCCTCAGCCGCACCAAGCTCAACCCTTTACCCAGGCTCATCCAAATGCCAGCAGATCCTCTACCCTGCTGAGCCTCTGGAGATAATCCAGGTTTCCAAATAAATCTGGGACTTGAATTGACATCCACTGAAATGAGAATCACACCTGTAAAATTGTGGGATTAAAATAAATCAAGAAGATCTGGTCCATCATTTTGTCATTGTGCTGCACTCCCCTTGCTCCCCTACGAAAGGAGCAGGTTGGCCCACGAGAATCCCCCATGGGGAAGAAAAAGCTGATTATTTAGGACTTTATGACCTTAACAGAGGAGCATTCAGTATAGAAATCAAGGCAGGTGATGGCTTCACAAAAAAAGATGGCAGCGAGCTGCAATTTACACCACTCTTTGTGACTCCTAGATTGAAATGGGGGGCAAACCTGTTGCCAGCACAGGACAGCAAAGGTGAATACTTTCTGCATCATACCCAGTGTCTTAGTATAGCTATAGGAGTGAAATGGATCCTTGTGAATAAGGAGATATTGTCATTCTGGATTATTTTTAATGAGCAATGCGTGGGTATAATACCTCCAACATTTCACAATGCTGCACCGAGTTTGTTTAATGGAATCATAGAATGGTTTTGGTTGGAAGGGACCTTAAAAGATGATCCAGTTGCAACATCCCTGCCATGGGCATAGATACCTGGATCAGGTTCCTCAAAGCCTCATCTAATCTTTAATATCTTTTTTTCCATTGAAGGGTATCATACACAGTTTCTTTGTGTCTGCTTTATAGATGGGATCAGTTGAGAAGCAAAGTTTCTGTCCCTCCTCCACCCTAGGAAAAAGCAATGAGTACTTATGTCTAAACCAGATAAGTAACATTAATCTAATATAGGTGCTCTATATAATTAACATTAATACCTGCATCTCATCAAGTTTTCCTTATGTATTAGCATTACTGTGTTGATTAACAAGGTATAGAAAGATTTGGAAAGAAAAGAAACAGTAGGGAAAAATAAGTAGGAGATAATAGAAAGCAAGGAATGAAAATACACATGCCTAGCAAAAAGAATGCATATTATATACTTCTTGGCTGTACAGGTTTGGGACTAGAGGCTGCTGGCAGCTTTTAGCTCCGAACAGGTAGGGTTGTTCTACGTTATGATTTCTTGAGAGGGTATTTATTTCTAGCAACAGTTTTTCTGCTTCCATTTGCTTAAAGGAGGAGGGAGATCTTGACCTTTTGAGCAGTGGAAGGCAGTTCTCTGAAAGATCCTCATCACTGTCAAGCTTGTTTTCCTCCAACTCATGTGAATATGGGTATCTGCAAGCCAGCCTGATGGGTGCAGTTTGGCTGACAGCGTGATGGGAAAGTTCAGAGCACCGGGAAGGAGATTATAGACTTCCTGCCAGAAAGGGTGTAATTCTGTCACAGGTGCAGAGTGCACCAAGTGTTAGAGAGATGACATAAAGTGCTGGCACTGACATTTATTTCCCAGAGTCTGGTAGTTTAGCAGAGTGGAGTCTTGCAGAAGCTTCCTAGGAGAAAGCGAAGAAGATGTCATGTTGAATGGCATCCTAAATTCTGTCTCAGTTTTCCTGCAAAAAGAGTAAGACACCTGCTAATATCAGCTCTTCTGCATAGGAATGAATCTGCATGAGTAATTTTTAATTTTTAGGCCAATTATATGAGATTAAGCAAGGCCAAGTACTGGGTCCTGCAGATTGGTCACAATAAACTCATGCAATACTAGAGGCTTGAGGAAGTGTAGCTTCAAAGCTGGCCAGTCAAAAAGGACCTGGGAGTGTTGGTTAACAGCAGCTGAACATGAGCCCGCAGTGTGTGCAGGTGACCAAGAAGGCCTACAGCATCCTTGCTTGGATCAGCCATGGTGTAGCCAGCAGGACCAGGGAAGTGATTGTGCCCCTGTAGTCAGCGCTGGTGTGGCTGCACCTTGAATCTTGTGTTCAGCTTGGGCCCCTCACTACAAGAAAGACATTTAGTTGCTGGAGTATGTCCAGAGGAGGGTAAGGAAGCTGGTGAAGGGTCTGGAGAACAAGTACAATACGAGGAGTGGCTGAGGGAACTGGAACAGTTTAGCCTGGAGAAGAGGAGGCTGAGGGTAGACCTTATTGCTCTCTACAACTCCCTGAAAGGAAGTTGTGACAAGGTGTGTCCTGGGCTGTTCTCCCAAGTAACAAGAGATAGGAAGAGAGGACATGGCCCCAAGTTGCACCAGGAGAGGTTTAGACTGGATGTTAGGAAAAAATTCTTTACCAAAAGATTGGTAAAGCATTGGAAGAGGCTGCCAAGGACAGTGGTGGAGTCTCTGTCCCTGGAGAGGTTCCAAAAATGTGTAGACCTGGCACTTTGGGACACAGTTAATAGGCATAGTGGTGTTGGGCTGATGGCTGGACTTCATAATTGTAAAGTTTTTTTCCAACCTTAATGATTCTATGAGTCTATTATGAACTTAAAACCCACAATACATTGCAGATTCAAATATGTCTCAAAGCTGTTAAATATGATTCCCGAGGACAATATTAGGGGGTTTAAAGGTGACTGGTTGTCAACAGAGACCCATCTGAACCTGAGGTATGACTGCCAAGCTGAAATGCCAATTTAATTCCTAAGGACAAATGGTTTATACTTAAATCTCACCTAACTTTCACATTCATTAAGAGCATCAGAAGTGCTGGGTGGTGTGTTTCAGCCTGTGAAGCAGTGACCTAGGACTGTAGCTATGTGTGCAATTAGACCCATGTGCATGCACATACAGATAAACTCCTGCAAACTATCAAGTGCCTTTGGGTTTTTGTCACTCAAAGTTTAAACATGTTATTTGTCCATAGAGAAATTACAGTATATGAAAAGTCCCAATTCCATCTCAAACTGGTTCATTTGTACTTGGCCTTAGGTTGAAGTGTAAGAACTCAAAGCTTTCACCTCGATCTGAATTGTAGGCGCTTTTTTTATTAAAATGTTATCTGGAAAAAAAAAAAAGAAGTGGGGGCTTTTTGCTCTTGGGTAGATCTTTTTCCCAGATAAATTACAATAATTTTAGCTGCCTGTTCTGTGCAGTAGCAAGGATTTAATTATGATATGTCTGTTCAGTTCCTGCCTGGTTAATGAAATATGTTGCATATTTAGGTTTAAATCAAAACTCAGGTTTGGCTTCTGTTCTTGGTTGTGTATGTTGGAATTTATGTCATTTTCTGTGCAACTTTTTAAAGCGTTACTGCATTTTTGTAACCATAAAGATTTGTCTTTCTGATTCTACAGTGTTCCTTCCTATGAAATATGCTCTATCCTGCTCATTTCCCATCCATCACTGAATCAACAAGCAGATTTTAAGCAACATTCTGTATATATTCGGCAAAATATATACATTCTAGAAAATGCTTATGTATAGTTTGAGAGTGATGATGCAGTGGCACAGGTTGCCCAGAGAAGTCATAGATGTCCCATCCCTGGAGATGTTCAAGACCAGGCTGGAATAGGCTTTGAGCAACCTGATCCACAGCAGGAGGGTTGGAGCTGGATGGGTTTTAAGGTCTCTTCCAACACAAACCATTCTATGATTCTACACCTTGTGAGTGGGTACTCAAGCAAATTCAGGCTCATCGCCTTTTTGCATTGAGTGTTATTTTTTGTATATCTGACCTTGATTCAATAAAACACTCAGGAATTTGCTTAAATGTCAACCCACAATACCAAAGTGTAAAGTCATGTGCATTTCTAACTGCTTTGTTCTACTAAGCCATAACACTTGAAACATCTTCATAGTCTTTGGGTAAAATCAATCCTAACCGCATTGTCTACTGCATCTCTGTTATCACACCATAGCACACTACATGATACATAAAGAGCTACATCTACATCTCTGCTAAAAGCAAAACCAACCTGAACTTGGTTAGGTGGAGGGACTTCCTCCAACAGGAGGAATTTCTTTGCAAGCTGGTTTTTGTTGGGTACCCAGAATTTGTCCATTATACCTTTCCAGCCTAGCATGGTTCACAGCAACCTGTGCTCTGCAGCAATTCCCCCAGCATTTCAAGGCAAGGCTTCCCAAACAGCATCCCATCCTCCCAGACAGCTCGGTATTTGAAAGGAGTGAGAATCTGCCATCTCTCTTCCATACCATTACTGTAACTGATATGCTTGTCCCCTGAATTACAGCACACAGGACATATGAAAGTCCATTACTGTTAACAGTCTTATTGTAGAAACACACTACCAAAAATTCAAGCAAAATATTATAGACAATTTAGCCCTGTCTTTCAGGAGGGCACATGGTAGGGTTAATGAAAGTTTGACTTAGTAAATTTGAAAGGTCCCCATTGTTTGGACTGCTTGAAATGGTATTTACTATTCTCATTAAGATAATTTTCTTAATGAAAATAAGAGTGGTTTCTTTACTTGTTTTGTCACCCTGATGAACTCCATTCATTGAAGACAGTCCCAACAGGGGTTATTGTCAGACAGCCCAGGAAAACTGATGCTGCCGCCACCAAAGTGACCAAAGCACAGCTGCAAAACCTCAGCATTGTATTTGCTGTCATCTATCCTGATTCCTGAGAAGAGATAGGCAAAAAAAAGGGTGGAGGGATTGAGCAGTGCCACTCCTGCAGTGAAACACTGCACAAGCAACCACATAGTGATGACCTGCTGGTTTCTTCTGCCAACTTCACAAATGAGAAAGGGGCAGGATCAAGTTCCTGGGATTTGTGGAGGTGTTCAAGGTCAGGTTGGATAAGGCTTGGAGCAACCTGATCCAGAGGAAGATGTCCCTGCCATAGCACAGGGTTTGGAACTAGTCCCTTCCAATCCAAACCATTCTAGGATACTCGGGATCTCCTTGGAGTGCCAAGAGTTGCTTGAAGTAGAAATGCTAAGATATTTACTGCTGTGGAGCTATCAAAGTGTGTTGTCCAACTCTAGGGGACCTTTTAATTTTGCTGGTTCACATTAGGGGAAAGCAAACCTAGAAAAAGATGTGTAGAATAAGTTAGTGTAGAGCTTTCTGTGCCATCCATTTGTGTGTTGTCTTGAAGGCTGCCAGTTTCAGGATCAAGAGAGATGAGGCAGGTATCAGAGTCTCAGGACAATGACTTCTCTAATTAGGGACACGTCATATTTAACAATCACTACTTCCAATAAGCTATGTACTATTTGTTTCAGCATTAAGTAACTACGTTTTGTCAGCATTTTGTCCTGTGAGGGTGGTAAGGCACTAGCACAAGTTGCCCACAGCAGTCATGGATATCCCATCTCTGGAGATGTTCAAGACCAGGTTGGATGGAGCTTTGAGCAGCCTCATCCAGTGGGAGGTGTCCCTGCCCATGGCAAGGTGGTTGGAACTGAATGGGATTTGAGGTCCTTTCCAACCCAAACCATTCTATGATTCTATGAATTACAGCCAGATGAATGAGTACAAACATGGTTTCTCAAAATGGTTTTGCAAGTTCAGAATGCCTTCAGAAACACTATAGGATATAGGAGGGTAGGGTGTTTTAGGGCGACCCCATCGTTCTTGCATGTCAGTTGGCCTTTTCCTTAGCATAGATGTCCATTATTTAAAGTTGTTTTGAGGGCTTCTGGAAAAGCCATACAGGAGATCAAGGTCAGTGCTTGGTAACTTTTAACTCTTGCAACTGCTGAGATTTGATAAAACTGTTAAGGAAGACAAAAAAAAAAAAAAACTATGGAAGAAAACCTCACTAATGCAGATCAAAATAAAGTTAACTGTTGAGAAGGCATTACAGTTGGAGTGTTTGGGGTTTATTGACTAGCTTGACCTAATTGTTTTCATGAGTTGCTTACTTTGTCAAGTTGCTCCCAGCACCTCACTTCCCTTGCAGTGCTGGGTGATGGATCGGGTTCTGGCCGGTGATCAACACTGGCAGATGTGCAGTACAGCCTGGGTGTCCATATGGCAGCCCAGATGCACCGTGCCTCGTTGCTTCAGCAGCCAGCCAGGCTGCGTGTGTGCTGGCGTGTAGTGTACAAAGTTCCTGTGTGGATGGGGGCAATTCTGGAATGATGGAGAATTGTGTGGAGTCTGGGAGGCTTGTTTGGTTCTCTGGCTCAGTGTTTGTACCTCAACTTTTCAAACCTTAAGATGAAAGAGGGGAAATTTAGATGAGACCTTAGGAAGAAATGTTTTGCTGTGTGGGTGGTGAGGCACTGGCAGAGGTTGTCCAGAGGAGGCGTGGCTGCCCCATCCCTGGAGGTGTTCAAGGCCAGGTTGGATGAGTCTTTGAGCAGCCTGATCCAGTGGAAGGTGTCGCTGTCCATGGAAAAAGGGGTGGTGGAACTGGATGGGCTTAACGGTCTCATCCAACCCAAACCATTCCATGATTGTGTGATTCCAAAACATTGGATTCACCGAGGCGCCGTGTATTGACGTTGCACCCCACTGAGACCACGGCAGACACAACTCATACCCTCCCCACACCCCGTGCGCCAGTTCGGCTCAGGGGATGCGAGTTCCCTCCCTCTCGCCTCTCCCCTCTCGCCTCTCCCCTCTCCCCTCTCCCCTCTCCCCACCGCGACTGGCAGGCAATGCGCCCTCCCTCCTCCCCACCGCGGGGGATACGCGCTCCCTCCCTCTCCTTTTTCCCATCGTGGGGGATGCGCGCTCCCTTCTTTTTCCCATCGTGGGGGATGCGCGCTTCCTTCTCTCTCTCCGTTTTTCCCACGGCGGGGGATGCTCCCCCCCTCCCTCTCCCCGCGACACGGGGCGGGGGCTGCGCGCTGCCCGCTCCCCCCCGCATCGCGATTCCCGGCTCCGCTCCCCTCCGCAGCGCTTCTCCCGGGCCGTCCCCGCTCCGCAGCGCGTATCCCCCGCTGCGCACCACCCCGCGCAACCATTGGCTTGGCAGCAGCACGTGTCGGCAGCTCCATCTCCCCGGCACTGATAGGCCGGGCTGATGCGCAGGCAATTCCTCATCCTCCTCTCCCGCGGAGGCAGGGAGCGCGCCTGTCACCAGTATTGATTTCAGAGGATGGACTAAATTTCCTAGGATTTCCATTAAGAATTAAGGAAACCGAAAAAAAAAAAAAAAAGAGAAAAAAAAAAACCAAACCCAAAACCGAGCTCTAAGCACGCAGGGTAGCCAGGCAGACATGGATATGAGATGGCACTGTGAAAACTCTCAGGTAGCTGCTTCTCTCCCAGGCGATGCAGAGCAAAGGCGAAGCACTGCAGCATGCAGGGTTTGAGATGCCATTAGTCTGACAGCGAGGAGGAGGAAGAGAGGAGAAGGGGGGCAAGGGGGGGGGAAAAAAAGGCATTTGCACCGATTACTGAAAATGACTTTTTTTTTTTTTAAATTAGACTCCATCTCCTTGGAGATTGCATGTCATTAATATTGAGATCAAATTTCTGCACGATATCTTGTTTTGAATATAGAAAAGCTTTGGAATTGTCTTATTATTTTCTGCTCCAAGGAAAATAAGCATGGATGCTTCTGGTTTTTCTCTTTTGCTTTTTAGAGCTGGGTTTTTAAGAATGTTTGCTACAAATGAGTATAAAGGAAAGGGAAATTTAGAAGGATTGAACAAAAGCATGAATAAAACCTGCTTCAAATAGCTGCCAGGCTGCTTTCTAATAATCTAGCAATTATTTTGGCTTAAATGGTGCTTAAACCCTGATCATGCATGCTTTTTTAATATTGGCTTGGAAGTTGTGTGTATGTGTGTGTACGTACGTGTATAGTTGTTTTGATTTGATCTTTTTCAGTGACCATTTTGTACAACTGGAATTCCTGTGAGTTATATGCATGCTTTGATAAGAAAAGATTGCATACAAATGAATGATTCTATCTGATTGACTAATATTTCATGATACATAATGCAAATAAGCCTCATTTGTAACTGAATTAATCCGTATTTTTTTTGGGGGGGTGTAAATCGCTGCATGTTTATAACAATGAAAGTGTTTATTTTTAAGAGGTTGGTTGTTGATTTGCTTATTTCTAACACAAAAGTAAATCTTTTCAGTTAATTTATTATTATCCTTAAATAACAAACCTCCAAGGAATCTAATTTAAAAGAACAGTGGTTACAAAGCTTTCCATATTACCTGAAAACCAGCAGAAAGGTACGTGTTTGTGTGTGAGTGCCAAGCTCGTCTGGGGAGGAGCGTGGTCTTTTCCTGCTCCGTATTCTACCCCAAGAAGAGTTAATGTGCCGTGGCACTACGGCGCCTATGAGCACCATGGGAATTCTGATGGCAAACCTCAGGGTTGGCACTGGGTGGGACCGGTCTATCGGGACAGGGAGCAAAGAGAAAGGTGAGGGTGAGGGGTTGCCGAAAGTGGTAGAGGAGCTTTTAAAGAAAAGAAGCAGAAGCTTCTGTCTGTACATAAATGTCTAATTTCCCTTTCATTGGATAGAAAGTAAAAGGGAAGTGCATTTCGGATATATTGTTTCAAATTAATCAGGATAATAAAATATGTGAGATGGTTGTTCAGATTTATCCTGTTTTAATGATTACAAACAGGGTGTTGAGAGGACTTATGATTTTGGGGAGCTTTTTTCATGCCTGTGACATGGTTACCTGCTGCATTGGATCCAAGGTATCTTAGTTTTTGTTGGACTGCAGGGCTGAGATCAAAGCTTTGTACCTTTGGTGTACTGGGAATATTGTGTAATCCTGTTTGCATTTGCTAGCTGGGCTTCCTCAAAGTTCTGACATTCAGCCTTTTTTTTTTTTTATGTATGCATTTAAATCTCTTACTATGCAATTCCATAATGCAGCTTTTATTGTCCTGGGCTAATTCATACTTGATTTCCTTTTCCCATAGCACCTCACACCACTAATAATTTTTGGGGGTAGTTGTTAGAGTTTTCCTGTGCCAAACAGTATCTTAGGCCACTGTTCAGGGTGAGGCTGAAAACTGTGAACTGAGTTTTTCATTCCTAGCTCTGTTCCTAATATTATTCCACATCACCTAGGCATCATATATAATTTGACACAGCTGACAGCGTCTGCTTAGAAAAAGCTTAGGGCTGAGCTGAAGTGGAAATTGAATTGCATCTCAACTCCCTAATATTAATGATCCTTCCAGGTCAACACAGGAGTAATTGCCAGGGCAGCCTAAGGAATTGGCCTGTCTAGATGGTAGCTCACCTGTGGAGCAATGCATCCAGATAACGTCTATGAAATGAATTCCATTTGCTTAATAGAAGATGTGCTAGAGTTATGAATATCTCAAAAGCCAATATGTGGTCTCAAGTTTAATATTAAGTGATTTTTCTGGTATTCTAAGGTTGATTATAACTAAGGCTTGGTAGATTTGCCTTTGATCTCTCTGATTAAGTAGACAGAAAAAATCTGTTTGGTGGTTTCGTCTATAAGAGCAAGCCTGTATTTCTGTAAAGGTATAGTTTGATCTAAAGCCTTGTGACATAATGCAAGAAGAGAAAAGTTTTTGTTGTCCATGTTCTTTAGTCCTTGAGTTATCTGTGCATTTAAAATAATCCATTAATCAGTCAAAATCTGTGTACAGCAGAGCAACCTGATGAGGTGGGCAGCTGGACCTTTAAATACCAGATCAATATTCAACAGGAATTCAGAGGAGACAAACAGCCTAAGGACAATTCTTAAAAACTCAGCTGCACTTTATGTCTTAGAGTAATGCTGATTTAGCAAGAAACCACAGTCACAGTGCGAGAGGATTTATTTTTTGACCTTATGCATTTGAGATGACATAAAAATTTAAGAGTTGTCCAGACGGCTTTACTGTAAGGAGGAAAGGCAGAGGAGATTCAGCCATCTTCTGTTGCCCTTTAGAAAGGTACCTGTGCTGAGTGCCAAACAACATGGGAGCACAGAAAAGACTAAAATACTGATAAAGTATCATGTTCTTTTGAACTTGCTTTTGCACAAGGCAGATGATTTAACAAAGTACAACTGTAGAGATTGTTTGGTGACTCAAGTGAGGGAACAGACAATGCTACAGGCTTGCGGAAGAGTGGCTGGAAAGCTACCTGGTAGAAAGGGACCTGGGGGTGTTGGTCAAAAGCCAGCTGCATGTGAGCCAGTAGTGTGCGCAGGTGGCCAAGAAAACTATCAGCATTCTGGCTTGTATCAGAAACACCGTGGCCAGCATAGGCAGGGAAGACATCCTTCCGCTGTATTCAGCATTGGTCAGGCCATACCTCAAATCCCTTTCCATCATCTTCCAACAGTCCTGGAAGAGTGGGGAAGTTCCACTGGACTGGAGGCTGGCTGATGTTGTGCCCATCTACAAGAAGGGTCACAGGGAGGATCCAGGGAGCTACAGGCCTGTCAGTCTGACCTCAGTGCCAGGGAAAGTCATGGAACAGGTGATCTTGAGTGCTATCATGAAGCACATGCAAGAGAACTGGGTGATCAGACCCAGTCAACACGGGTCCACAAAAGGCAGGTCTTGCCAAACTAACCTGATCACCTTCTATGACAAAGTGACCCACCTACTGGACAAGTGAGAGGCTGTGGATGTGGTCTTCCTGGACTTCAGCAAAGCCTTTGACACAGTTTCTCACGGCATTCTGCTATGGAAACTGTCAGCCTCTGGCCTGGACAGGCGCACACTCTCCTGGGTGGAAAACTGGTTGGATGGCCGGAGAGTGGTGGTAAGTGGTGTTAAATCCAGCTGGAGGCCAGTTACAAGTGGGGTTCCCCAGGCTGAGGGGAGACCTTATTGGTCTCTACAACTACCTGAAAGGAGGTTGTAGAGAGGAGGGTGCTGGCCTCTTCTCTCAAGTGTCAGGACATGAGGGAATGGCCTCAAGCTCCACCAGGGGAGATTTAGGCCGGACATTAGGAAAAAAATTTTCACAGAAAAGTTCATTAGGCAATGGAACAGTCTGTCCAGGGAGGTGGTTGACTCGCCTTCCCTGGAGGTGTTTAAGGTGTGGGTGGATGAGGTACTGAGGGCCATGTTTTAGAGATTTATGGGAATGGTTGGACTTGATCATCCAGTGGGTCTCTTCCAACCTGGTGATTCTATGATTCTATGATTTACATGTTATCCCTGGCAGAAGTCTGAGTAGCATGCAGTATGATGTCCAAGTCAGTATGGACACATGGAAAGTTTTCTAAACCTGTCTGTTTCCTGGTTGATTATTACTGAAAGTATATCAGAAGTGAAGTGGAAAATGAGCAAGATGGTATTTTCACTAAAATGATGCATTTTCAATTCCACTTTATGAACTCAATGATTACTTCCCAGGAGAGAGCTGGGAGACTTTCAGGTGGTGGGGGATTTCTCGTGCTGATAGTCTGTGAGATCCAGGACAATAGAACACCTTTGGGTTTGAGTCTGGCCGTATGGTTTTGGCACAGATCCAGAAAGAAATAGAGTAAGTTGTTGGCTTTAGCACAGAATAAATTGCATTTCTTGGTCACAATAATGTTCATGCTTTGTGTCTGTGGTATGGCCGCAAGTCAACATGAAACAGAGATTTAAAGTATTTTCTTTAATCATAGAATGGTTTGGGTTGGAAGGGACCTCAAAGCCCATGCAGTTCCAACCCCCCTGGGTTGCTCAAAGGGTGCTCAAAACTCCATCCAACCTGGCCTTGAACACCTCCAGGGATATGGGGCATCCATGACTTCTCTGGACAATCTGTACCAGTGCCTCACCACCCTTACAGGAAAATATTTCTTCCTAATATCTCATCTCAGTCTCCCCTCTTTCAGCTTAAAACCATTCCCCCTGATCTTATCCCTGCTCTTCCTGTTCAAAAATCCTTCCTCAGCATTCCTGTAGGCTGCCTTTGAGTACTGGAAGGCTGCCTATGAGGTCTTCCTGGAGCCTTCTCCAGACTAAACAATCCCGACTCTCTGAGCCTGTCCTCATGTAGGAGGTGCTTCTGCCCTTGATCATTTTCATGGACCTCTTCTTTTAAGTTTCCACAAGTTTTCTATCTGCTTTTTCTTTCTCGTGGCTCTTCTGATTTCTTTTATTCCCTTTCCTATCTCTTTTCAAATCTCCTTTGCTAGTTCAGTCTTGTATTGAAGGTTGCTCCTTCATGTAGGTTGTTGTTATATTATTGCATACTGGAGGCTGGGGGAGATGCTTTGCTTTTCTGTGCTGTTATTTAGTGCTGCTTCACTGTTGTCATTTAGGTCTATGAGGTTATTTGAAATGTTAACCCAAACCAATATGTTATGAAAGCTGTTAAACAAGTTCAGTGTCAAGAAGAGGATGGCTGGAGTCCAGGGCTGTGGGTCTACATTAGGACTACCACTGATTTTTACAGCTTTCTCAAATCAGATCACATGCAGCTGCATCAAATAGGTGGAGGACGGCTTCTGGTTTTCACCTGACCTATCCTGCATAACCAAAAGGTCTTTAAGAAACATGGTCCCCACAAAATACATAGAAAATGAGCAGATGGACATTAGTTGTGCATATTGTAGCAGTAAAACCAAAAATTAAGTTCATAAATAAACAAACCATTATTTTTTAGTTCCTCATTTGCTTTGTAACAGGTATATGACAGCAAACAAAACCTCACAATTTTACTTTACACATAACACAAGTATATTAAATATTGGTATTTAAAAGTCAGTATCATAGAATCATAGACTACTCTGTGTTGGGAGGAAACTTTACAGGCCATCTAATGCACACACCTGTAGGAGCAGGGGCATCTTTAACCACATCAGATTACACCAGAGTTGGAGGAGAGGAAGAATAGAGCACAACAGGGTTTGAAGAACAAACTTCTTTTGCTGTTCAGAGCAGTGAGTTGGTAGCAGGGAGTAGGTGGGAGACCAGTCAGCCAAAATCCCGGCAGGTCAGTAGAAAAAGTCCCCTTCAGAAAGCTCCACTCCCAAATGCGAATGTCTTCTGTGAGGTTGAGGGCAACGTCAACTGCCGTTTCCTGGGCAAGCTTGCTTCCCCCGACCCATGCCAGCTTCACAGCAGTTTGCAAAGCCAAGCTAAAAATGTAGCTTGTGATTTCATAGAGGATGTCCATCTGCCCCGAACAGCCTGAGCAGCCCCGGGCCCTCACCGACAACTGTGTTTGCGGAACTGCCACGTACCACGTGAGCAGCAGTGACTGAGTCCATCACACAATGCATCAGTGCTAGAAATAACTCTTCTCTTATCCTAGGCATAAAGGGCACAATGCTAGGGCACTGCACCTTACTTATCTTTGTGCTTAAGTTGGAGAAAGATAGTTTGCATTCTTTAAATTGGTTTAAAATCAATTTGACCCAGTGAAGGATCTCAGCAAGAGTCCCCTGCATGTTGGGCTATGGTCACCTTGTACAGTTTTGGTTAGGAAGAGACTTTACAGCAGAGCCTTTGTGTTAATCTTCTCTTTAGTGAAGTTATTCTAGATAACTTAGCAGACACTAAGACATTTGGGCTAACTCTTGCAGGGGTCAGGCCACACGAAACAGCTAAGAGAGATTCAGTATAATTTGTTTCTTTCTGCCTGTATCGTAAATCCTAAATTGCCAGTTGCACTATTTTTACCTAGATGCATAATGAAATAAAACTTCATGCTCTTCCATAAGCTGTACTCACAATTTTCATCTTTACCAGCTCTAACACTTCATTTTACAGCTTTACCTCTGCAGAAAACTACTATTGCTATGTAATTCTACTGGGGATACGTAAGGAATAGCATATATATAATGGTAGTGGAGGCATCTGAAAAGGCTGCAAAGGTCACCTTTGTGAAATACTCTGTCAGGGTTACAGTTGATGACTTGTGAGGCAGAGACGATACAGACTGCCATTCAAATCTCACTGGTTTTGTGCAGCAGTTACAAAGGAAATAATAGTAACTTTTAAGCCAATAGGAATGCATCTGTCAATTTGGCTAATCTTTCATTTCTGAGAGGTGGCCAAGATGGGCAACCTAGACCTTATAAAGTCTGAGACAATTTCCTTTTGTCCAAACCATCCATAATATCTCTTTCCCATTGCTATAGAAGTGATTTGTCTGAACTAGGAAAGAGCAGCAGCTTTTAGGACACTGGGATCATTCTTCCACTGCAAGATGAGGAGCTTTGGTAGCTGATCCATGACCCTTGCTCCTGCCTTGCATTGTGCCCACACTCGCTTGATGGGTTTAGTAGACTTTGTGTTATTCTTTTTATAACCTGCTATCCAAGCAGCTTCAGGGATTAAAGTTTTCGTTTGCAGGTATTGTTGTAGGTGGAAATATAGCAACTGAATGTAACCTGGGTAAATGATCTAAAAATACAGTGGGAAGTGACTAATTCCCATTGAAATCCTACCTCAACTGTAATTTAGTTTATTTCCAGGAGAAGATTCTCATTTACTTGCTATTAATTAGACAGAACCATCTGAGATTACTAAATAATAAGGTGACCCTGGAAAATAATATTCCCCCTGAATGAAATGTAAGTAGCTTTGGTTGTTTATCAGACTACCAGTGCATGACATGCACTGATAAGCTGTTGAGAGCAGAATAGAAAGATGTTGCCTTACCAATGCTGATAACCAGTGTAAGAAGAGCTGAAGCTCTGAAAAATATTAGTTAAAAGTGTTTTTTCACAATGTGGGGAAACCAGCATTAGAGCTTGGGCAAAACAGTTGTGAATCACAGCCTACAGGTTCCTCTCAAAGGGAGAAGGAGAAGCAGCCACTGATCTCTTCTCTCTGATGACCAATGATAGGACCCAAGAGAATGGCAGGAATATGGGCCGGGGGGGGTGTAGGCTGGGTATCCAGAAAAGTTTCTGCATCCAGAGGGTGGTAGAGCACTGGAACAGGCTTCCCAGTCATGATGCCAAACCATTATACAAGCATCTGGCCAACAGCTTCAGACACATGGTGTGAATGTTGGGGTTCTGCACAGGGACAGGAGTTAGACTCAGTGATCCCATGGGGACTTTCCAGCTCAGGACATGCTACAATTCTATCCTGGCATTTTTGAGAAAGTTTGTGCCACTGTTTAATGAACCCGCATGCAATTCAGGGTGAGTTTTGCAAACTGTCTTTTATTTCACGTGGTCTTATTCTAAGATTTCAGTGCCATTATTTCCAGGTATGAAAAATAAATCTTTCCCCTTGAATCACAGAATCACAGAATGGTTTGCGTTGGAAAGGACCATGAAGGTCATCTGGTCCAACACCCCTGCAGTAAGCAGGGACATATTCAACCAGATCAGGTTGCCCAAAGCCCCATCTAACTTGATTCTGAGTGTTTCCCAGGACTGGGTATCTACCACCTCTCCAGGCAACCTATTTTTATGAGTCTTTTCCTCCAGTACCAGTGTCCCAGGACAGGACATATATCCAATAGAGGACATTAGGAATGATGAATAAATTGTGTCTTGAGTTGAAATTATCCTGAGAGTTCGTGTTGACATTCTAGTATTAGAAAATGTGTAATCATGCTATTTCTTGCATCTTCCAGCTGCCAAGTGAGTTATTATCCAGAGTCAGTGGTTTGTATGTGTGTATCTGAAATAGGTCAGGAATTCACTAAGCTGCTACTTTGGAGTTGAGTGGACTTCTTCCTTCAGTGAAAATCTGCTAATTTGGAGGTGGCATTTCTTCTTTCCATTTTGCATGGATGTATGCTCTGTTGTATTAGTACTGATAACCAGAGGGCAGAAGGATGTTCCAGGAAGAAAGGGAAGGCAGGAGTAGCCAGTGACCTTTGCAAAATAAATAGGAATGGGAGTTAAAGAAACCACTACCTGTTCCAAATGTTAGAGCCAGTCCAGAAGAAGCCAGGAAGATGATCCAAGGGGTGGAGTACCTCCCAAATGAGGACAGGCTGAGAGAACTGGGCTTGTCATATGGAGATGAACAGTCATAATAAAAGGATGTGTGCTATAATCCATGGGGACAAAGCCTGCCTACACCTACCCCCTATTCAGGGCTTGCTGGAATTTAAGTTTCCATAAAAGTAGAATAAGAAGAAAATAGAACTTCTTGCTGCAGCTCAGATCCTATCTCTGTGCACCCATGTGTTACTCTTGCTTCTTTGGTAGTGGGGGCTGGATGTCCTCATGTCTCAGAATGCCACAAGGATAAACTGTGAATTCTCTGAAGAGATTTGTTTTCTCTTTCTGGAAGGTTAAGTTGCCCTAATCTTCTTAGACTGTTTTTTATGAAGAGGCTACAGGAGTTCTCAAGATTGGTGTTCCACTCACATATAAGAAATAATATGACTTTGTGCCTTTTATTTAATCCTCTCTCTCACCACCTCCAAGATGTTTATTGGCATTTCCTTCTCTGATTTACAGAGTGCTCCTGTTAGGAGGAGCATGTCTGTCCAAGTAGATTCTCTGCCTGAAATCAGATTGATCCAATACAAACTTTTCCCTTTCTATCAGGGCTGAGAGCCATCTATGTTCATTCTCAAATACATAAGCTGTCCTCCACAGCTGAATCACTGCAGAAAAAAAGTGGGATATGACATTATCAAATATTTTAGCAACCCTCTTTGAGTCAGAAAATATGCACGTACTGCACAGAAGGGTCTGTTTTTGAAGGAGAAGCTGCCAATTAGCTGTCCATGCGAGGATAATTTATAACTATCTGTGACTCCATGTAAGATTCAAAGTACCCTCTGAGGGACAAATCCTTTCAGAGAGTTTTTACTTTGTTGTTCTAAATAAATCTTCAGCCGTTTTCTAAGCATAGAAGCCCACTAGTGTGTGGCCTTGGGAAGGATGCCTTCTTCATAGCCATGGGGTGTAAAGACAGAACTTAAAGGGGGCAGGCTAGCAAGATCCCAGTGGCAGTTGGATGATTATAGTGTATTGGCCGCCTTGTTTCACTAGAGACAGGCTCTTGCATTGTGATGATAGAATCACAGAATAGTTTGTGTTAGAACAGACCTTAAAGCTCATCTAATTCCAAGCGCCATGCCATGGGCAGGGGCACCTTCCAGTGAATCATGTTGCTCAAAGCCTCAGGCAGCCTGGCCTTGAACACCTCCAGGAATGGGACATCCTTTACTTCTCCGGGAAATCTGGGCCAGTGCCTCACCACCCCACTGAAACTCTTCCTCTTATTTTGGAGGCTGAGAGCACCTGCTGACCACTTCCTTTCCAGTATTTCAGAGGCAGAACAGCTCACCTGCAAATCAGATCCAGTGACTTACCCAGTTACTAACATTTCCATCAGGTCCAGATGAGCTCTCAAAGGGGGAAAAAAAAAAAAAGTCTTTTTTTGATTGTGGACCTCACTAATGGCCACAAGTCTGCAGGCCATGTTTGGTGGCAGTGACTAACTTGCAGGACCACCCCTCTGAGAGCACTCAGAGTCAAAACTTAGCTTATATCATAAAATCATGGAATGGTTTGTGTTGGAAGGGACCTTAAATGTCATCCAGTTCCAATGCCCCTGCCATAAGCAGGAGCAATTTCCACTAGGTCAGATTGCTGAAAGCCCCATCTAACTTGGCCTTGACCACCTCCAGGGATCCATGACTTCTCTGGACAGCCAGTTCCAGTGCCTGAACAACCTGTTCCAGTGCAAATAAGTCTTAGACAAAACTTTATAGTTGTTCATTCACCCACATAGGAACTTACTTCTAGTTACCTAAGCTGAGAGCATAAGACTGAGGAAGAATTTCTGGGTCATAATGTCAAGTCTGTTTCTGCAGTTCTCTAACACTGCAGTTTTAGATAGACCTCTCTAACAGGAGGTATATTTTAGAAGTTTTTAGGCAGGAAAAAATTCCCAGTGCTCTTCATTTGGCCCTTTAAACCAGTTGCCTAGGAATGCTGAAGAGAGAACATGTTTTCTTATTTTCCTTTTCTATCATTTCATTGTTTTAATATAGCAAGACGTGAACAAATTACAAAACATAAACAGAAAGATAGTTATGTACCCTAATGAGGACTTGCATTGCTAGTTAGTTACAGAGCCTAAGTTAGATTCTTATTATTGGCAGTTTTCATAAGCTTCTTTCCTGACACCAGTAATTTTCCAGTCGCCAATGCCCTTGTCAGTGCTGGTGGTTTTTTTAAAGTCATCACCATTTTGTGGTTATTATAATAATATTTTGGGAGGTAACTAAGGCTATATGATACGTACTGGTCTTGCTTGTCTGTATTTCAAAATGTTGAAAAGGTTTCTTGACCCTGACAATGTCTCATGGCCTCTGGGGTGGCCTTTCACAGTCATCCTATGGGAGACATCCATTTCTGTACATGAACTGTGCCATTATCTGGAATAAACATGTTTTCTGTCAAAGTGGCCTGTTAGCAATGGTCCATTTATTTGAAAAGATGCCTCAGTAACAGTGGAAAAACTGACCAAATAATCCTGATTTTCTCTTAATGATCTGAACTGCCGAATCTGTTGAGGATATAGAAACTGGAAGATCAGTCAGTCTTTATCCACACAAAATTCCCTCTGGCAGCAGTGGGAGTAGTGCCTAGTAAGACCTAATGTCCCTGTTAGTGAAATTACACTGAAGGCACTCATCCTTTCTTCTGAAAACTATGTAAATACAGTTGACATTATTGGGGGGAGGGGAAGCAGAAGTGGGAGATTATTTTAAAGAGCAATTAAGGGAACAGTTTGCTTGTAAAGCAATTCTGGCTTTTTGCTGTTTGATTTTGAAATTATTTTAATTGTCTTTCATTTAAGAATGTTGAACCTTTAATGAAAACACAAAATTAGATACTGCCATTAGAGAGGAAATTGTGCTCATTACAAAGAGCGGGCTTGGATGCAGGAGTCGGTGCGGATCTGAAGCCACTTCTGTCTTTCAGTGAGCTGATGAAAGTGGTTCTTGGCTTTGTGAACATCTATGCATTTTACGTGGGAATACAAAATAGTCCCTTGTCTCTATTCTTTTTTAAAAGTCCTTGTGCTTTAATATCTTTCTGATGATAAATAGCAAAAGTGATGTGGGTCAAACATAGGCATTGCTGTTTGTCTTGGTTAACCTCCTCAATCTCATAATTTTCCAGCATAGGTTAGCCCGTAACAGGTACAGCGGTAGGTGTTGGCGCTTCTGAAGCTTCACTGGATTTCTGTGGGAGAAGAAAAGAAGAAAAAACAAATAAAACCAAAATGAAAGTTCCTGCTTTACATAAATGTCTTTCAACTTTTGCTCTCCGCAGCATAAATTATGGCGTGAAGTATTGATTTATTGCAAGGTGTGGTGCTGTAGCTTATTTGCTTAACTCCTGCAGTATTTTAATGAAAGTCCAATTTGATTTTGACTCGTTAGGGTTGTACATTGAAAGGCAAAGTAGCAGATGGCAGATTTGTAGATAGTAGTTCCTGGAAGAGTGATTACAGATACAGTTGTTTCTGTAATTACTGTGTTATATGTGTGTTACCAGTGTTCCATTACATTAAAATCAGTTATTAATCCATATTCTTATTATCCCCAGTAGCTACGAACACAGGGAATGACAAAGTAGACAACCACCATGAGAAATAGAATCTGTCCTCAAATATGATCCTGATTGCTTCAGAAAAATGAGATACCATGTCTGATAAGAAGTCTGCATATATGTTTTGCCAAGATTTGGCATTCCACTTTACAGATAATTTTCTTATCTAGAATAAATAAGGCACTTTTTTATGCTTCTGTGGCTTAATGCTGGGCTGCTACCGCTGTCCCCGAGGTCCTTTTTTTTATCTTTGGGTGTAGACAATATTGTCCTTAGCTCTCAGCTGTGATCTGAAGCATTGTGGCTCTTGCATCTCTTCAGTCAGGTGTCTCTCTCACTAGGTAAGGCAGAGGAGGAGAGGCTAAAAATAAAGTGATTGCCCTATGGAAAAAAGTTACCACAGGGGATGTTTGGGTTCGATATTAGGAAAAGCTTTTAACAGAGAGAGTAGTGAATCATTGGAACAGGCTGCCCAGAGCACTGGTGGAGTCCCTGTCCCTAGAGGTCTTTAAAAAGCATGTAGATGTAGTGATTCAGGATGTGATTTAGTAGGCATGGTGGTGTTGGGCTGATGGTTGGACTGGATGATCTTAGAGGTCTTTTCTAGTCTCAATGATTCTAAAAAAAAAAAAAAGCAGGAAAATGGAAATTAGTTTTATTTTTATAAGGCTGGGGAAGGGGAAGGGGGCTTGATCCTGGGACAGAAATAATGAGTTTATTTGAACTCCAGCACTTCTAAATGTGCATAATCCTTAGTGAGTAGAAGTGTCAAGGTTAAAACCATTGCATGCAGTGCATGTTGTCTCCAGAACTTGATCCTTCTGGACATGGTAAAGCCAGTGTGACTTTGAAGTTAAGACCCAAGCTGAAGCTGAATACACCCATATGGGAAGATTCATCAGTTTTTGAATTGACACTTTAATATTTGAGTCATACAGCTGTGAAAAGGTGATTGTATCTTTGGAAACATTATGAAATGTGTGCATAAACAGTATCTCCCACAAACACACACGTTTGCTCTGCCTATTTTCTAGTTCACTGTGCACAAGAGAAGAATTAAATATTTAGTCATTTTCCCCTTCTGCAGGTAAGATAATGCTTTCTTTTCAATTATTCTTTTTAATTGGTTGTTATACCTGAAACAACACAGCAAGTTCAAAGGGTTATCTGTGAGGCCAAGCATTTGCTGTGCTGGAAAACGCCCATTGCTTGGGCAGGTTCTTATTTGAATCAAGCAAGTTTCAACCCCTCCTAATTAGCTTTTGAGCAATTTTGTTGTTGTTTCACAATGATTTCTCTGGTGTTCGCTCTGTACTTTACCAGGTGAAGAAAACATTAAATCTTAATTAAGATTGCCATATTCATCAAGGAGGAATACTCAGTAGCATTCAGTTCCTCCAGCCATTGTGTTTGGGAAAGCAATGCTGTTGTTTTGCATGCAGTAGATGCATTATGCGCTTACAGAGGATAGTGGGCTTTTATCCATTGAATCTTGGGAAATGTGCTGTGACAGATGAACTTGTGAATAAAATACTCAAAATTAAGTATTAAGCAAATTAGTTGTGGACATGCTCAAGTTGCCTGTTTGTGTCATATTAACGTGTGTCTTCAGTGTATAAAGCATGTTTTCTGGAAAGTACAGTACAGCCTGAGGAATGGTGTAGAGGCAGAATCAGCCTACAGCAGTCTTATAAGTTATAGATGGCAGTTTGATGTGTTTTGTACAAACCCCATGGTGAGTGGAAAACCTGGGTGTTGGGTGGGGATCCCTGTTTCACAGGAGAAATAATTATCATATTAAAAAAAGTTCCAGTAATGGAAAGGTAAGGTTTTTGTATCTTTAAAGTGTAACAAAGGAGGATAAACCCTCAGTATCCATAACAGAAGTACCTGGAATTGTGGATGATCTGAGGACTGGAGGACAAGCTGAAGGAATTGGGCTTATTCAGCCAGGAGAACAGAAGGCTGCAGGGAGACCTTACGGCAGACTTCCAGTACTGAAAGGGCCAACAAGAAAGCTGAGGAGTTGCTCCTCATCAGGGAGTGCAAGAACAGGATAAAGGGGAATGACTTAAAGCTGAAAGAGTGGAGATTGAGATGAGATATTAGGAAGAAATGTTTACCTGTGAAGGTGGTGAGGCATTGACACAGGTTGCCCAGTGCGCCATCTCTGGAGGTGTTCAAGACCAGGTTGGATGAGGTTTTGAGCAACCTGATTTAATGGAAGGTGTCGCTGGCCATGGCAGGGGGGCTGGAACTGGACTATCTGTAAGGTCCCTTTCAACCCAAACCATTATACGATTCTCTGGCAGGTAAATGTTCCAAAAGAAAAGACTTGTAGCAAAGAAGGAGTGCCACTGACAGTGACCTCTCCTCTTGTGGTGCTGTCCAAGTGCCAGCTCTCCTTTTCTGCCTGCACTTGGGGACTCCAGTGGGACCAAAGCCTGTGGAAGTAGTAGCTGACTTTTTGGTGCTTGTCTGGAAACACGTAAAACACAGTTATGGGAGAAGCCTATTAGAACAGGACTGTGGGGTGGGACAGTCACTGTGCATTTCTCTGCCTGCTTCTGTTGCTGGTGCAAAACTCAGTGCCAGATTTCCCTAGGGAAGTTCTGTGTCCCTGAGTGCAGTGAGATCATGTTTGTCACAGCCTTCATTAACCAGGAAAGAGGGCTGCCTTGCCATTTGCATTATGGAGAAGAGCCTTGGCTCATTCAGATGCAGGCAGCCAAGCCCAGGGGAGTCAGGGAAGGATAGTTTTCATCATCACTCAGAGTCACTCTGGGAAATGCCAGGCCCAAACCAACATCTCTGCATTTCATGTTGAAGCTCAAAAATATGCGATCTGTGTCACAAAAAGTGTAATTAAATCCTGTGCTCAAATAAAAGAGAAATAGGCAGAAAGACACAGGCTTACCTACCAGGGTCCTCTCTATGGTTTTGGTGCACAGATTTTGCTGGGGAACCTTGAAGAAGTAGAAATTATATAATTCTGTCTGTTCAGCGAACTGAATTATTCATTTTAAATGAAAATATTTATGATCATATGTCAGAAAATAAGTGTGATTTCTAGGCAACTCTGCCTAATAAGAACCCTGTGGTGTGAAATCCAGTCTATGGCTGCTAAATAGTTATCCATCTTAAAGCTGTGCTGGCTTGTGTGTATTTTTAGGCATCCTATCAATAAATATTTTATAAAGTGCTGCAGACAGACAAGGGAAGAAATGTTCTGGTGCAGAGGAATCCAATTTCAGGTTCCTCATAAACTGATGTGGTTTTATAGGGTTTGATATCAGATACAAAAACAAGAATGTTACATAAAATGCATCAGATGTGATCCCTGAAGAAACCCTGCTGTGTTGTGAATAATTTGTGATCCTTCAAAGGAAACTAGAAAGGCTCTGAGCAGACTGTGGAGCGATAAATATCAATCTACATGTGTTTCTGTATTGATGAAAAAAGCTATTTCTTACTTTTATTAACAACAAGGTCAGGTTAGTAGTGAACGAAAAGAAGACAAATGATCTTTATTGATACTTATGCTACATGTTTAATGGAGAATAAATTTTGCAGGTGTTCACTGTAATTGCAAATGCTGTTGTGAGAAGTCTGCCATCTCTAAGGCAGCATTTGGGGATTATAGTCACCTCTTCAAGGCTTTGCTCCAACGTTTCCAGAACTACTGATCTACAGCATCATGTGGTGGTGGCATTTGCTGAACATGCATTTTCTGTGGGTCTGAGAACCACCTAATGCTCAGTCCAGTCCTGTTAAATTGATGCAGCCTTCCCAACAGACAAATTGGCATGTACAGCTGAGGTTTAGCTATTAGCATAATCTTACAATGGCAGATTTCACTTTGCAAGCAGAATCACTGATAACACCCCATCTGCCAGCACTTGTTGTGCCCAGTTAAACTGACGAAACAACCAGTCATGGAAAAGAGTTGGCAGGAGGTGCAGTAGAACTGTGCTACCGTGCTTTCTGCTCAATAACGGATGGAAGCCACTGACTAGGACTCCAGTACTGCCTTTAGGAAGAAAAATACTTGTTCCTCCCTGGTAACATATTTGGAGACAGCCATCTGTCTCTTCATGGTGGGTTAGGGTCCACATTTTCCTTGACATGCTTTCCTTGTAAAGCAATCTTGATTTGTTCAATCAAAACTGAGCCATGGGTGGGGAAGGTTTTAGAAGGAAGAAACCAGGCACTTGCTCTCTGTCCCTCTCTTTTAACTGGAAGCTGTTTCATAAAGGTGTAAGGGCAGAGATATGCGCACCCAGGTGATCATTGCTCTTAAGGGAAATCCATAACAAAAAAAAAAAGTCTGCAGGGTAATTTCATTTCCTTTGTTTATCCAGCAATAAAATCAAAATGAATTAGGAAAGCAGCAGCTATCTAACCAAAAACGTTTATTTCCCTTTGCCATCCCAGAAAACAAGGATTTTCTGAGTTCTATGTTGTTTTAAAAAGCTAAGCTAAGTTGGAGATTTTACAAGTCAATGGTAGGATAGGGGAGAGAATGAAGGCAGACTTTTGCTTGTGGCCACAGCATTACAGCTACCTGGTATTGTGGCTACTGATGAAAACAAGAGCCAAGTTTCAAGGCCATGGAAGAAGAAAGACACACTCAGTGTCAGGATGTCCCTATACTGCAGGGTGGCAGTTACACATAAGTTTCCTAGACAGCTCTTCCCATCAGTAAAGACTCTGCGACTGGGTAGATGTCCATATTTCTGTTGCCTATCAAGAACTATACTTTAAAATGTCAACCTCCTCCTTTCCTCATCTATTTTTAATGTGGAAAATTGTGTAGGGAAGCTGAAGAGCAACTGTATACACAACTGCTAATTATTAATATCTGGTACCACTTGTTTTATTGTTTGAAGCTTAAAAAAAATAATTAAAAAGCCAAAGGTTGAGAGCACAGCCTGGATGCTCTGAAAACAAAGCAAGTACTTGCAAATTGAGCATTAGCATATGTCAAGTGCGCTTTAGAAAATGGTTTTGCTCTATTACCAGAAAAAATACTATAGGGAGTAGCTAGCCTACTCCACATGTTGATGGATGAGGTTAAGCAGCATGACTTTCATGTGTTGAAAAGGGCTCATGGATTTTATTTCTAGAACAAAAAAAACAAAGATAAATGATCACTTTGCTCAGAGAGCACTCAGTTATATAAAGGGTTTTTTCCTAGGATTTTCATGCCGACAGATATCTGAGTGTAATTTGCATAAGTACATATATTATACCTACTCTAACTCAGATGTTGCTGCAGAAGAAGGCAGGAAAGAACAAAGGAAGAAGGCTGCAATGTTTTCATTATGCTGAAGCAAAATATTAAGACACACTGAAACGTGCCTATTAAGTCAATAGGCTGCAGATACAGGGAAGGAAATGGTAAGGAGCTGCTTCGCTGTGGATCTGAGAGAGTTTAGTGAGAAGCTTTTTTATTTTGATAAGCAAATGCAGAGCATAGTCAGGTCCTTTGTGGCCTCATTTTATGTGGGATACTCTCTTTGCACCATGGTGAATCTTTAATTGTCAAGGGTTTTGTGGTAAAATTAGGCATTGTGCACTCCTAGGGCCCATCCTGTTCTGGCTGCTGAAGCAGTTTTAAAAGTATAAGAACTATTAATAAAATTAATTGGGGATTATAGAACAACAGGCTGAAGAAAGTGCTTCTAGCTGGCTGAGTAGATGGCTTGAGCGCCCCAGAGGGTTTGGTCAGTGGAGGTAGTTTGTCCATTGCCTGTGAATTCTGTGTTCACAGATGCTTTGCTAGACCGAGCTACCTTCAAACCCAAAACCTCCCAAAGTCTGACATGCTTTGGCCCTGAGGTTTCAATTTGAGGCCTGAAGCTGCCCATTACTATCACAGACATTGCACAATGGCATCTATTTTTAATGAATATAGCAGGAAAATTTAGTTTCGCCGAGCAGTGGAGTATTATTAAATGGACAAAATACAGGCAAGGGCAATGTGGATATTTCTGCTTTATCTGCTGCTTGCGCTTTTGAGAGCACTTGGACATTACATTTCACACCCTTCATTTATGCTGAATGTCTATAAAATTTTTATCTTGATCGAAGTTTCACTTCCAAATATTAATTTGGTCTTAAATAGCTGCTATTCAAAGCAGACCCCATTTGAATAATGTATTATGCACAGTAATTCAGAAAATGTAATTGATTGCTTTTAGAATATATTTATATAGCTTTGACTTAATGGAAAAGAGCAGTTGAAATATTTAACTGAATTCATCAATATAAAGGGGTTTCTGAACATGATTAAATATTAGTAACAAAAACTATTCTCCCATTCTTAGTTGTTGGGAGTACATCACTATAATTTACAAATCTTATTAGGACAAAATAAGCATCAGGCTGTTTATAGTCTGGTTATGAACAGCATGCATGAGCTGTAGGCTTGAGAGCTAAAATGCTGCTCCTGCACGTCCCCACAAGTAATTGCTATAGCAACGTTGTCATATATGTCTGAGCTCTGCCTCCCTTGGGTTTCCACCTGAAGTTTCCTTTATGAAACAAAATACCTTCTCAAGTTGGAAATATTTTGTAATGGTGAGGGGATTGGTGACTTTTCTGGTTTTTTTTTTTCTCAAGTAATTAAATTCCAAATGTTGAGAACCTTAATGGAATATTAGGCAAAATCATTTGCTGTCATAGTGTCCATTTCTCTTAAAATTCAACATTGTATAGCTCCCGCCATACAATGAATCTCTGTAAATCAGTGTGATCTGATGAGGAATTTCTTCGTGGGTGGGCTCACCTAACTTGTGGAGTTTTTCCTTCTCTTCATCTGACCGCTTAGATGTTTAAAAAAATCAATCAAAGTAGGGGTTTAGAGTTGTTTTTTCTCTCATTTCTAACTGCTGCACATTGTGATGTAGCTTGTGTCTCTCTCTGACTCAAAACACTGAAATATAGCATTGCATACAAATCAGCTTTCTTGAGGGACCCTAATCATACAACTTGTGTAACAGTTTTTCAGCCAGATTCTGAATTCCAATTATGCTGCTGGATAAAACTAGCCAGGTGTGCCCAGAATGGCAAAAAATGGGTCACAGACAAGCCAAGGAGTCTGTTCTTGTCTGTTTGGTGATATAGTGTAAAACACCCATGTGTAAAACACATGGTAAAACAGGTAAAGCAGGTAAAACACCCTGCTTAATAACAGGAGAAAGAGAGGTTGATGACTTACAGGCAGCCCCTGCCCTCCTGTTCCCTTCCAAGCAGCTCAAAATCTGTTCCTCTGTGTTGAATCTTATTATGGTTTGTGATATATGGCAATGCTAAGTGACAAGTATTAGTCCATTATCATTATGATGAATAGAGAACAACAGATGAAATAAGTTTGCCCTGGGTCTCAGTGCAGTCTGAAAGATGGCTGCAGAAGGTAGAGCACTGAAGATGAGAGGATTTTACTTATCTGAGCAGGCTAATTAGAAGTATTTCATCAGGGAGACAAAGGTGAACAGAGGTTATTAAATATGGATCTTGCAGTGATATTAGGGAGAAGAGAGAGGTCCCATGCTCCAAAGGACAGATGGTGGAGGAGGAGGTGCAAGACTGAAGAGACGTGAGAAATGAGTGTTGGTCAATGTGCAAAGTAGTTCTATAGCTTAGTTCAGATCTAAGAAATCTGGTGATTATAGGATTTTGTCAAGATGTTTAAACAAAGAGGGGAAAGAGAAAAAACCCACCTCCTTCTACCAAGGTTCTGTGCTGTCAAAGGGAAAGAGACAATTTTGAAGCTTTCTCAGGCACATAAAACCTGAGGGGACTCAAACATGCCCCTTCAGCGGCTGTCCAGCATAGAAACTCAAAGGGTGTTGACAGTGACAAACTGCCTGTGTATTTGATGTTGAACTGCTGGGAGAAGAACGGAGATAGTTGTGCTTTGTGCAGGTTTTCTCATACATTGGTCTGGTTTGTTTCAAATGTGCAGTCTGCTGTCCTGGCAGCAGTATATAGCCCACATGGGGAAAAGAGGTAAACCTGAAACGTTGAGATGTAGTGGAAACTGTTAGGCAGTGCGAGTGTAACAGCCCCCTCAAAGGGTCTGACACATCTTGTTGCAACCATCACACAAACATAGGTGAACCAGTGCATGCTGACTGCTTTAGCTCCTCTTGTTGATACACTGAGTAAAACCAGTGGCTGCTGCAGGACACCTTACACTGCCCTCAAAAGCCACACACAAAATATCTGGTCTTTTTCCCCAGCATAAATTTATCCACCTGGGAGGTATACCAGTTTTAATTAACTTCATTTATATCACAATAACATCTCCATATAGACAAGACTGACAGTTTTGGGGAGTTTAATTATAGCATTTCCTGACAACATACACCTATTTTGGGAGACAACTTAACATCCTCGTTGCAGTAACAAGAAATTCTAGACTCCCATCTGAGTTTGAGCCTGGGTCCTAAACAATCCTTTGTAGTTTTAAAGAGGAACCTTACACTGTCTTTATATTTGCACCCCAACTAAATTATATTTCCTTGCTTTTGTACTGTATTTCAACAAATAAAAACATAAGGTCTTAAGAAAAGAAATCGAAATCCAGAAGAGGGCCACAAAGGTGATCTGAAGACTGGAGCACCTCCCATATGAGGACAGACTGAGAGAGTTGCATGTGTTCAGTTTGGAGAAGGCTCCAGGGAGACCTTATAGGCAGCCTTCCAGTACTGAAAGGGGCTACAGGAAAGCTGGGGATGGGCTCTTTACCAGGGAGTGCAGGGAAAGAATGAGCAGGGGATGGTTTAAGCTGAAAGAGGGGAGGTTGAGATGAAATCTTAGGAAGAAATATTTTGCTGTGAAGGTCGTGAGGCAGTGACACAGGTTGCCCGGAGAAGTCATGGATGTCCCATGTCTGGAGGTCTTCGAGGCCAAATTGGAAGAACCAGCAGCCTAATTCAGTGGAAGTTGTCGCTGCTCATGGAAGGGGAATTGAAACTGCATGATCTTTAGGGTCCCTTCCTACTCAAACCATTCTATGATTCTAAGAACTTACAGTCTCTTGCCAGAAAATGGAAAGACATTGTCAAAATACAACACCACACTGAATATAACTGGGGTGTGCAGGGATGGTGAATTTCTCATTTTGCATTATATTTTAAATTTCCTGCCGTACTCCTAGTAATTGCTCATAATGTGATAGTGAAGGGGAAACATCAGACTAATATATATATATATATGACTTCATCATTTTAACTTTGATTTTTTTTAATTACCTCAATATAGAAATGTCTTTGGAATATGTCTTCAAAATGTGCTGTCTTGTAGTCAGAACATGGATCAGTACATAGCCTTAAGCAGATTTATGTTTAAGATAATGCCCTATGGGTTTGGGCTTTCAGTTTAAGTGATGTCACAAGAAATGATGGGCCAAATCCCCAACTGAAGTGTGAACATTTTGTTTTCCTGTGACTGTCTTAACTTTACACCACCTGACTTTCAAATATGTAGTTATTAATCTGTCCCAGTATGTTAATAAAGTCGGTATTGGATTGTGTATGCACAAGGCATTTGAATTCAGGATGTCAGACTTGAGCTCTGGCATCCCCTGATTGTTGGGCATTTGTTCCCTTTCACACTTAATTTTTTTTTCCATGGTTCACATGTAGATTTTCCAGTTGCTTTAAAAACAAACTACAGACATGTGTTCCACTATGAGCTATCAAACTGACACCTCAGAGCAGACAACTGGCACAGCTGGAGCCTGGGGATCTTATAGGAGTCTTAGGCTTATATCCTTAAAGATGATGTATCCTCATGCACCAGACATCTGCAGAGGTGCTGAAATCTTTGCTAGATTGGTAACTGCTGATGCTAGATGGAAACTGAGCTCCTGATGCCTGCTAATTTTTGTGCCACTGGCTGATCAAGCATCCTTTTCCTCAACCCAAGCCTCCTCAATCGTGCTGTTCTTTTCAGCTCTCCATGTGCTACTTTGTTGATTTACTCTTTGTCCCTAATCTGCTCTTCCCTTCATAATAGTCCCCTTCATGCTGCAGCTTTACATTCATCTACTTCTCTTCCCAAATCCTCCAGCAGCTTATGTTGGTTATTGTGCACGTTTCTGTCCCTTCCTCTCAATATCCCACCTTGTAATGGTTCCGAGCCTGATTTCTCTCTTCTTCCTGTTCAAGTCTGGTCTACTCCACTTCCTGCCCAAATGCCATCAGCCTCAGTATGAATAGAGCAGGAAAAATTGTCTCCTAGACCTCAATTCCTCTCTTTGATATTAGAAAACCACTACCTATACTGTGAAGCCAGATGGTGTGTGAGCTGCAGTTTTTCTTAGGCTGACACCCTCAGGTGGGTTTTCATATATGTGATGAAAAAGGTAGGTTCTTGCTTAGCAACATGCTCATAAGCAATACCTCTCTTCCTCTTTTCCATTTTTCTTAATCCCATATGAGAAATTATGGAACTGTTTGATTAAAAAGTGCATGTACATGTACATAGACTTATATTTTTCATACACCTAGGCCTGGAAAAGTACCAGTGGAGAAGGAATCTATCTTTAAAAAACTAATTTTTTTAAACTAAGAGCAATTGCAAACAAGATCTTCAGAATGGAAAACATTAGGATTGTTAAGCCTGGAGAAGAGGAGGCTGAGGGGAGACTTTATGGCCCTCTACAGCTCCCTGAAAGGAGTTTGTAGTGGTGTGTGTGCTGGTTTCTTCTCCCAAGTAACAAATCATAGGATGAAAGGAAATGGCCTCAAATTTCACCAGGAGAGGTTTAGGTTTGAAATTAGAAAAAAATTCTTAACTGAAAGAGTGGTGAAGCACTAGAAGAGGCTGCCCAGGGAAGTGGTGAGGTCTCCATCACTGGAGGGGTTCAAAAACATGTAGATTTGTCACTTTGGGACATAGTTTAGTAGGCATGCTGGCCTGATAGTTGGACTTGATGTTCTTAGAGGTCTTTTCCAACCTTAATGATTCTATGATTCTGTCATTTAGTCCTAAGGGTAGGTATCGTACTATCCTGTAATATGAATTAGATTCTCAGCACTAAAGTAGTGACTGAAAAATTTCCTTGTCTAAATAACAAACACAGGTTTAAATTGTCTCTTCTTTTTATTGGAAGTGATTATTAAGAAAATTGAACCCTGGAAACAATTAATGGTGCTTAGGTTCCTGAAGGTGAAATGTTACCATCTGAAGTGCATGCCACTGCCACAGCTACCACCTGGAGCAGCTCCCAGGTATGTGAAGCATTGCTGCTTCCCTGTAACGTGTTTCTCACCTGAATTTTGTGTGCCCTTTGTTAGGCAGTTATGAAATAATGGCATCATTAGCAGACCCAAATACCTGTGTAACAAATGTACACTTGCAGAAACTATCTAATTAACTCTATCTCCAAAACAGTATCTTCAAAGAAACTCTTATTTTAATTGAAAAGTAATTAGGCATTGTCTCCTTCTAGTGCATATGTATCTAACTCTTGTTAGGAGTAACAAGTTGTGCTTGCAGAACTAAACTCTGTAGAAAATTTCTCTGCCCTCCAAAACTAAACATTTATTTTCCCAATATTTTTTCTGCTCCTGCCAATGCTGTTTGATTTTTTAAGTTAAAACGTTAAAATTAGGAAATGCAGCAAATTTTTAGCTGGAATTAACTGCTTCATATTTAAACAGGCCTTATTTCAAAGACAAAATTACTATGTTCAGTTCTGGAGTCCTCAACACAGGAAGGACATGGATCGGTTAAAGCAAGTCCAGAGGGGGACATGGAGATGATCTGATGGCTGGAGCACCTCCCATCCAAGGACAGACTGAGCCAGTTGGGATTGTTATAGCAGCCTTATAGCAGCCTTCCAGTACTGAAAAAGCTACAGGAAAGATGTAGGGGAGGTTGAGATGAGGTTTTAGGAATGAATGTTTACCTGCGAGGGTGGTGAGGCACTGGCACAGGTTGCCCAGAGAAGTAATGGATACCCCCATCCCTGGAGGTGTTCAAGGCCAGGTTGGATGAGGCTTTGAGCAACCTGATCCAGTGGAAGGTGACCCTGTGCATAACAGGCAAGTTGGAACTGGGTGACTCTTAAGGTCCCGTCCAACCCAAGTCATTCTATGAAGCCAGCTTTCATTTTCTTTTCCCTGTTTTTGATATACCGGTGCAACCTGGTGATATGAGGGGATAAAATGTGACCAAGAAGGTAATATCTGGGAAGGAGCAATATGCCCTCTTAGCCCCTCAAGAATTTTAAATTGTGGGCTTTATTATAAAAATCAAGGAAAGAAATTGTTGGCAGTCGGACTAGTGCCAGTCTTTCCTTAAACCAGGGTTGGGAGAGTGATAACAGCAAATGCTCAGCTGCTCTGACTGACTCCAACTTGCCTTGGATCCAATACACACTCAAGTGTCCTTGAAGAACTTGTTATGTTTAGGCCAGTGTTAAATAGAAGATCACTTCTTTTCTATCTACAGACTCTGTCTCTCATTTGTCTCTCTCTGGAACAGGATGAGATGGCAGGTTTACCTGAATGACTAAAAAGCAGTCTGATAAGTTATGTAGTCTTCTACATTCTTATAAGGTTATTATTTTGAAACAAGAGAGGAAGGCTTTTTCCTGAAAATAAGGTGAATGAGAACAGAGAGTGCATGTTACTTTGCAGGAATTTCTCCTTGCAAAGGGCTTTTCTTGTCTTCCTCTCTTTTGAGAATAGTGGTAAAAATCCCATGGAAATCAGTGGAGCAAAGTGCTCTGTGTGGCACAAGTAATTATCAGGAATACTCAGGGCAAGTGAAACTGATGGTGCTATAATGGTATAAAAAAGGATGAAGGTGTAGTTCAATATAGGCTCCTTTCCATCTTTAATCTATAAGGGAGATTCTGGTCATGAAGTGGTTCCGGTCTTTTTTCTAATTTTATGAAGTTTTGCCAAGAATAGTCTTAAACCATGTGATAAAGTTGCAAAATAATAGCTGCTGTTAGCAACTCGCAGGTCAGTTAAAACCAGCCTCACTTCCAAAAGCACAAGTAGTCATTTTTGAAGTCTTTAATAAAGCTGTGCATTAGTTTTTGAGATGAATACAACTGCAGTTAGGCCTTGTATTTCAAAAATTCAACAGTCTCTGTGCATGTGGTTGGTAATACAGGAATATAAATTAAAGGATTTGCTATCCCTGGTAATGTTGTGATTTAATAAGCACAGAGTCCCTGCGTTAAAAAGAAAAACAACTTGCAAAAGTCCCCACTGTATTTTATGAGTTTTAACAGAGACTAAAATGTTTACTTTGGAAAAAAAGATGGCTAAAAATAAAGTGATATCAGAACACAAGAGCACAGTGCCCAGAAATATTTCTCTCATGCTTACAAGCACAATTATTTTCTTGCCTAGGAGGAAATAATAGGATTGCATTTCATCAATCACTTACCATTCTGTATGCTTCAGGTTTAGTGCAAATATAAGAACAAACCAAAAATCAAACTGCATTTTTGTTGTTGTTCTGTAATGAAACCTGGTGTTCATGAGAGAGTATGAATGCACTGAAGAGAATCTCAGAAAGAAAGTATGAGGACCTTTTAGAGAGTTCACAGATTCCCTGTCCCTTGTACTGAACCTATTTCAATGTGGAAAAGGTAAATTGAGGATAAGTACAGCTTCTTCTGCTAGGTATGATTGGTGACAGAAACATTTGTTATCAAAAAATGAAAATTTGCAAAAAACCAATTGTTTCTGGAGACAGGAATGGTACACCACTGTGAAAAGTGAGCCAAGAGATAGATATCGTGATGTTTCATTCAATTATTCTTCATCTAAGCCATGACCACTTTAAAAAATGACATGGTATCAATACTGTACTCAGTGTTATGTAATTAGGTGCTGGTGATTTTTTTTACTGCCAAATTGTGTATCAATATCTGCTGTCAAGGATTCAGGTTTGTGCCATGTCTCTTCACCTGTGTTTTTATCCAGCATGAGAAACCATTGGGTTGACCTGCCTGCAACCCCACATGGGTGGCTCAGGGCTCTGGAAGCAGTCCAGCAGTCTCCAGAACAGGGATATGAGCTCCCATTGTCATAAACCCCATTTCAGAAGAGGGCTGGATGGAGCAGAGGGAGTGATGTGGGCATGGTACAGGGCTCATAGGTTTGCTGTGCCAGCCAGCTACCCTTCCCTACTGTCTTCAGTAGAAGGGACAGAAACACCTTGGTCTTTTTATTCTACCTGTAGTTCTACATCAATCACTAGCAAGACCATATCATACCATTTTAGGAATGGTTGGACTTGATGATCCGGTGGGTCTTTACCAACCTGGTGATTCCATGATTCTATTCTATGATTTTCAGGGAAGAATCATAGAATCACAGAATAACGAGGTTGGAAGAGACCCACTGGATCATTGAGTCCAACCATTCCTAACAAACACTAAACCATGCCCCTTGGCAACTCGTCCACCCATGCCTTAAACCCCTCCAGGGAAGGTGACTCAACCACCTCCCTGGACAGCCTCTGCCAGTGCCCAATGACCCTTTCTGTGAAAAACTTTTTCCTAACGTCCAGCTTAAACCTCCCCTGGTGGAGATTGAGGCCATTTCTTCTTGTCCTGTCCCCTGTCCCTTGGGAGAAGAAGCCAGCTCCCTCCTCTCCACAACCTCCTTTTAGGTAGTTGTAGAGAGCAATAAGGTCTCCCCTCAGCCTCTTCCAGGCTAAACAACCCCATCTCTCCCGGCCGCTCCTCGTAAGACTTGTCAAATGTTTATCCATTCCTCTATCCCTGCAAAACACATGTAGGTCTTTATCAGTGCAAAATGTGCACAATGCTGATATGATTCCTTATGCAAAACATACCATTGGGTTCTTATGGAATGAGTTGACCTGGGTGCGAACAGTGGACAGTTCACCCTTCATTGCAGCAATGCTGTTTTGAAGCATTAATCTGACAGTTATGGTAAACATCAGTTGTTCCCTTTATAAATACCAAGCCCTGTACCATAATTTTAGAATTGGATCAAGTAACAACGCAATTACTCCAAAAAAAGTAAATGTTTGTCTCACTGAAATCTGTGGAGTGGTGATTCTACTTGATACACTATCACTGTGTGGTCACTACCTGCTCTGCTTCCAAGAACCACAACCTGTACAGGATGAGCTTGTCTCAAGAAGAGAAGCCCAAGAAAGCCATGTTGCTATGTCGTGACTGCAGGGTTGAATATAGCCTTACAAATCCTTAAAGTATGGCAAGAGTTATCAGTGAAAAATATATTGATGGTGATGTGTGTATTTTCATTTGTTTCCCAACAGGGAGGGAAAACAAGAAGGAAAAACAGGGAGTTAATTTTCCAGACAGCAGCTCCCAAAAAGTTTCATAAGGGGATGAGAAAAGTAATATTCATAAATAAAATGAATGTAGCAAATTGTCTACATCTGTTAAATCAACATCATTCATATGTTTCAGGAGGTAAAGGACATGACCTAATAGAAAAAAAATTGTATTATTTCCTTAATTTTAATTAGTAATACTTTTATTTTTGAACATTAATATAAGGTACTGCCTGCCTGGCTGGCCAGGTAAAAAGCTGGTGCTGTAGGTGGATTTTCTGGGTTCTGCTGCTGCTTTTTGCCAGATGGGATAAATGGCTCTAAGACATTGACCAAAACAATTAACTTCAAATTCAGAGCTTAAAGGACACCAACACAGATTTGTTGACATTATTTTACTATACATGCTTTTCTTATATAGATTTCTGCTCTTTGTGGTAATTTTGCCCATAAGAATATAGATGTTTGGGTGGAGAAGGGGAGCTGGAGAAGTGATACAAATGCTGTTCTGCAGGGAAATAGTGCTGTGAATTTTAAGCTTGTGGTATGGAAAGATAGACTTTCTGTGCTTTATGTAGAGAGGTGGAGGCTGGAAAGGTTATTCTGTTTTGCTGTGTGAGGCAGCTGTGTTCCCATCACCACTGAGAATCAGAGATGGAGCTTGAGGTGGCTGGCAGGGCTTCTGAGACATTGTCTTCAGCTTTTTGCCTGTGAGTTTAATTTCTACAACACTCATTAACTGCAAGGCCTTGTGGTGTTTAGTTATTACATCCTAGACATTTCTTTTTTTGATGGGAACTTGCTAATCAAGGCTTTTGCTTCCTCCCCATGTCAAACACTGACCGCTTCAAGAAATAATAAGATGTTATTAATTAGATGAGAGCCACTTTTGAGAAAGTGTTTCAATTGTCAGCTAGTGTATTTTCACATTATAGGGTAATAATATGTCAGCACTTAAGATATAATAAATATTGTGTATGTGCTTGAAGTATTAGTATTTTAATATCCATGTCCAGAAATAGCATTTTCCAGTAGAATGGTGCCAAGAAGATACTTTTTATATGTGAGTGGACAAGCCATAATTGATGCCCATGTAGTTGTTTGACCTATAGCAGTTTAAATACAAATTTAGAGGTAGTTGTCCAAATGGCATGTCATCCAGACCTGATATTACTGCTAGATCACTGTAGCAACTTTCTCATCAAACTGATGCAATGGGAAGTTATTAACACTGGGGAGAAGCAAGCTGGAGAGTACAACTGATTAATATCAGGTCTTTGAGTTGCGTTCTACAACTGTCTCAAGAATCAGTCATCATGATATGCTTCATAAACAAAAAAAAAATACTGAAATTACCTAATCTTGGCTAGAAAATTGTGCAGTTAATCCCATCCTACAAAATGAAATTTTATATTTTCCACATACTCTGTTGTGATTTTCCATGCCCTGTAGGTTTCTGCTAGCACTCCTGTTGGTACAGGTTGCTTTATTCATCCATTTAAGAGAAAAGTAGGGGAAAGAAGGTATATTTAATAGAATCATAGAATCACAGAATGGTTTGGGTCAGAAGGAATGTTAAAGATCATCCAGAGAACCCCTTCCCTGTTTTCCTGTAGGCCCTTTAAGCACTAGAATGCTACTGTAAGATTTCCCTGGGGCCTTCTCTACCCCAGGCTCAACAACACCTGCTCTCTCAGCCTGTCCTCATATGCGAGGCACTCCAGCCCTTGGATCATCTTCATAGACGCCATTAGACCCTCTCCAACAGCTTCATGTCCTTCCTGTGCTGAAGACAGTGGAAGTGATCTCAGAGCTCCAGGTGAGGTCTTATGAGAGTAGAGTAGAGGGGGAGAATCCCCTCCCTCGACCCACTGGTGCAAAATATTGGATCTTAGGGAAATCTCTCACTGCCTTAGAAGTTCATGTGGCCAGTGCAAAGTAGAAAATGACTGTTTTGAGTTCCCTCCTTGAATGTTTTATGAACTCTGTTGTGAAAGGAGAGTTTGCCACTAATGCAGAAGACAGTAATGTCTATCTATTGGTTTTCCAAAGCCTTTTTTGTACCATGGCTCTAGTTATAAACCATTCTGCTAAGCTGAAGCAGAACTATGAGTTTAAATATCCCTTATAGCTGATTCTGAACTAAATGGCAAGTATTTTAATGAGCTTTTTTTTTTTCAGGAGCTAAAATGAGGTAATGTAAGCTGAGACAATAACAAAGCATTTCAGACAAGGGCAAAGGGAGAGCTAGGAGTTTAATTTTCTAGTCTTACATCAGAAAGTATGTTTTCAGACAGTCATTTGTTAGCATTCATTAAATTCTTACCCATTAATCTTTACATAATCAGGTCTGTTGATATGAATTCCCTTGTATCCTGGCCATCCTCCTTTACCTCCTCATCCCCTTTGCTCCCTTGGCCTTACCATTAACTTCTCACTTTCTTTGTTGCTTCCCCTCCCAACACAACCATGCTCTATTCCATACTTTAACCATCAAGCTGTTAGTGCTACCTGCCTCTTTCTGTGCCTCCATAGCTGCCCTCACCTCTACGCTCACTGAACAGGGTTTAAAATATGCTGAGTTTCCTTAGAGAGGCTTGAAGTCTCCACAATGCTCTCTCTCCAGTCACCATCTGTTCCCAGCATCTCCTTGGCCAGTCACAGGCTCCTGCCTGGCTTTTCTCTGCCTCCTTTCTTCCTGTCTTTCTATCCTTCTGTCTTGGAGCATAGTTTTGGAAAATCTAGATTAGAGCCTGCATAACCACTAGTGCTGCTCAGTATCATCTTCACCTGACCCTTCTCATCCTCTGCTCACTCTCAGGTTGCATCTAGGATGAGAAGAAATGGCCTTAGGTTGCACCGGGGGAGGTTTAGACTGGATATTAGGAAAAATGCCTTTACAGAAGGAGGGGTGAAGCATTGCAGGATGACTGCCCAGGGAAGTGGTGGAGTCACCATCAATGGAGGTGTTTGAAATACATGTGGATTTGGCACTTTAAGAAATGGTTTAGTAGCGTGATAGGGTTGGGCTGACAGTTGGACTTGATGATCTTAAAGATCTTTTCTGACCTCAATGATTTTATGTTTCTATGGTCTGCTCCCAAATCAAATGATAAGCTACTCAGAGAAGAGCCTTTTCCTTCCAGCTGCTTTTAGCACCAACCACAATGGTGCCTGGCTGGTATCATTAAGCACCAAAGCTGTACAAATAAATGAAATAGTTTTGATTACATGGTTGAACTTCTCATCTAGAATAATTTAAACAGTAGTCACAAGCTGTTACACTGTTTATAATTCATATAATAATTTAGGACTAGTAGTTTTTAAATGTTGTGTAATTTGGATTTGCTTGCTGTTCTCATGGGATAAAGTGTATTATTGAGCAAGTAAGGAATAAACTGTATTCAAAGTCGCTGTAGAGTGCAGTGATTTAAAGGAGAGTGGGTGGAATACTACAGGAGAAAATACACAGGATCCATTATGCTGTTAATGAATGCACAATTCAGATTGGTGATTTAATTTTAGATCATATTTCTCTGGTACCCTTAGGTATAACAGGCTTCATATGTAAAAACTGAATAAGGTGGTGTCTATTGATGCCCAATTGTGTGAAAACTGAATAATAATTAAAAACAACTACTTGCAGTATTGTTTATTCATTATTTAAAAAAAAATATTAGAAGGACACAACCATCGCTGCTGCTACTGATTCTGAACCCAGGATAATAACCTTTGAGGTAGCTTGATATTTAGCCATAGCTACAGGCTGTCACTGGATTTAAGCCATTACAAGAGCATCATTTTTGATCTAGCCAGGAGCTTTCTTGAAATAGTCACCATTTCCTTTCTCAGGAAGGGCAGCAGATCAGTGATATTTTAAACTTTCTCTTGGCTAAGAGACAAATCCTGAAGTCCTTATTTCTGCAATCAGACCTGACTGATGTAAGCAAGACCTATTCCTGGAGTGGTTGCACCTGTAAATAGTTGTCAGAAATGACATTACACCTACCTTCTACCTTTACAAAATATGATGGGGTTTTTGCCATTTTTTTATACTAGCACATTAATTGTAAGATTTTCCTGTCATCTTTTTAATGAAATGTGAATGGATATCCAACTTTTTAAGAAGCCACATATTACAGTGAGGCCGCACCTCGAATCTTATGGTCAGTTTTGGGCCCCTCACTACAGGAAGGATGTTGAGGGGCTGGAGCATGTCCAGAGAAGGGCAACAAAACTGAGGAAGGAGCTGGAGCACAAGGGTTATGTGAGCAGCTGAGGGAAGTGAGATTGTTTAGCCTAGAGGAAAGAAGGCTGAGGGGAGACCTAATCACTTTCTACAACTACCTGAAAGGAGGTTGTGGCAAGATGAGTGTTAGTCTCTTCTCCCAAGTGACAGGTGATAAGAGGAAATGGCCTCAAGTTGCACCAGAGGTTCAAATTAGACATCAGGAAAAATTTCTTCACCGAAAGAGTTATCAGGCAGTGACAGAGGCTGCCCAGGAAACTGGTTGAGTCACCATCCCTGGAGGTATTTAAAAGACGGGTAGATGAGGTGCACAGGGACATGGTGTAGTAGTGGACAGATATGGTTGGACTGAATGATCTCAAAGTTCTTTTCCAACCAAATTATTCTATGATTCTTTGACAGTGGACTGCATTTCAAATCGTACAATCACATCTGCAGAATGAATCTGCAAAGCTCTGAAAACAGACAAAGAAAAGAAGATGCAGTCAAAAGGAATTGCGCCTGGCCTTCTAGGTTATGCATCTGCTATTTGGATATATTTTCTAATCTCTTACAACTGGAGTATCACTTCTTAAATGAATTTGAACAACTTGCCCAAGAGACATTCTAATCCGATCACGTATTATGATGATACCAGTTGGATGTTATCCTATTAGGCACTCACTGTAAATAAGGGATTTTCCACTGACTTTTAAATCCTTGATTAATGAGGATGCTTGAAGCAGTTTCCTGTAAATTAACCATAGTGCTAGCAACAATTGCAATTCACTTAGGAGAACTGATATAGTTTAAATCTTCCCATCCAAATTAAAAAGCTCGACAAAAAGATTTTATGTAGTGAGTAAAATATATTGCCTTATCTTGCATTATTTGTCTGTACCCCATGGCTTCCTGAGAGTCCTAGGTCTAAATTCTGGGCTCCCTTCAGGTAAATTCCCGTCCATCAAAGCTCTCCTGAAGAAAGAACTCTGGTGGGTGACCCATAGAATTTCTTTAGTTTATGTATTCTTTATATTCTCTAGTGTTTTAGCTAATTCTAATCCCATTTTAAATTGTGTTCAGCAGCCCAATGGCTTTAATTTGTTGCTCAGCCACTGCATTCTCCTGTCTTTCACAGCTCCTTTGCTTTTCTTCTGATAAAAGTATGTATAAGTGGTGGGAAAATAGGTATTTGGGGTTGTGAAGAGGGGGAGGCTATGATACATTTTAATTGATACTTAAACTGGAATTCTTTCTGACACATTTTTCTGAAGAAAACTTTTTTCACATCATTTCACCATTTGCTTCTTATTTTAATACTGATACTTGATCTGTTGCTTGCAACAAAATTAATTTTATATCTAGTATTGACATTGAAACATGCATTATTTCCTTTAATACTCTGAAACATTAATGAGTCTTTCTTGATGTGTGATATTCCCATTTATTTAAGGTACTATTCATTTCTATACACATAATAACCATGCACTTGTATCAGTGAAGAACATCCCTTTGTTCTTGTAGCAGTGAGAATCCTCTTTCCGCAGACTGGAATTAGTGTCACTTTATAAAGACAGCTGTGACACTCCCTCTTTTAAGTAACTGAGAAAATTCTCTCTCATACATTAAGATACTTTAACTGTATGATTTTTCCATAGTTATTTTCTGGTAATTTTGAATGCAGTGCAGACTGTACAAAAAAGACTTACTTAAACTCTGAGTGTACTATTCTGTATCAAGGATAATCAGAGACACTGCAATAAGTCTGATTGTTGTACCTTAGTTCACTGGAGTTGCTCATCCTGCATGTACCAAAACACCTTTAAACAAAGTTCTGATTAGACCAGTAGATCTCCCAGAGCACAGAATCATAGAATCATTAAGGTTGGAAAGACCTCTAAGATCATCCAGTCCAACTTTCAGCCCAACCCCACTGTGTCTACTAAACCATGCCCTGAAGTACCACATCTACACATTTTTTGAACCCCACCAGTGATGGTGACTTCACCACTTTCTGGCATGAAAGGGCTTCTGCCAGGGCTTCACTGCTCTTCTACTAAAGGATTCTTTCCTAATATTTAAAATAAAGCTCCCCTGGTGCAACTTGAGGCCATCAATGCTTGCAATGTCTATCGTGTATGCATGAGATACTCCCAGTTTCATAGTATTTGTGTACAACTCCCCAATGATCAATGGTGAATGTGCCGTTATGTTACAGGTCAGAAATGCACAGCATCTGTTCCGGTGCTATGACTGGAAGGAAAATAATGATGCTATGGTTTCACTGATCAAACTCAAACTCTTTGGGAGATACATTATATTTTTTATATTCTTATTGGTAGTTTTTTTAGAATTATTATTTATAGCTTTTGCAGTACTGAGTTTATTTTTTATGTGGTTGTCTTCATTGGTTACCTGCTTGTTTATCATTTCTTTATGCATTAAGAAAAAAATAGATGCCTTTGCAGAAAGGGACAGAGATACTGATTTTCAAGCTTAAATATTTGTATTTTGAGGAAAAGAAATGGGCACTAGACATTCAAGAAGATATTTTGAGCTGTCTTTTTTTAGAAATCTGATTTTCTACATGGTAGAAACAACTAGATACACTTTTTAAAAAAATTTATTCTTGTTGCAAATCTGCCAGCTCATTTAGGCAGCCTTACAGATATACAGATGCCCCTAGCTATGAATTTTCACAGCTATAAGGAAAGATGATTTTTGTGATTGCAGCATTGAACTGTGACATAACATAGCTGTTGTCTATAGCCTTTTTAATTACCCTCAGCAAGGTACTTTGTTGTCTTATACCTCAGTCTTCTACCTGCAAAACAGAATATTTTTATAATAGGCTTTTCTTTGTGATGCCTCATAAATTAATGATTGTATTCCTGTATCACTTTCCTCCTTCTTAGAACCACTGAAAGCATACGTTCATTAATGTTCTTGAAGCAAGACAAAGAAAAGGCTATTACTGTAACATACTTTGCTTTAAAACTTCAGTTAGGATACTAATGATGAACAACATTGGTTAAAGTAAATTATTACATATTCAGGCTTAACCTGATGCAAAACTTTAATATATTGTCATGTCCTTCTCGTAGACTCACACAAAAGAACCCCTAAAAATAATATTTTGCATTGCCCGAATGCAGTGTGTCTCTGTGAACCTGTGTACCATACAGGGATGCAAGAATGCCTTTTTCCCTTCTCTATCCTCAACCACTTGATTCAGTATTGTGTCGTCTTTTCATTCTCTGTTTCCTTCAGTGAGGGGAGCAGAAGCTTGAAATGGACAGCTATGAAACGTCTCACCCATATGAATTGCTTCTTCCTAACCTCATTAGTAATTGCTTGAGGAATGACTAGGAGCGTGACAGTTTATATTTCCCTGCTATTATTTCCCCTAATAACTGTGGATGTTCTTATTAAATTTTTAAATGACTGTTCTCTGAGGTAGCTGGAACAGAAGGGGTTTCATTTTATCAGGCTCAGATTGATTGCCTCACTGTTTCATTGAATACTTCTTTGTTCTTGCACTGTAAGAAGAGGGAGATAGGAATCACCTGTTTCTTCCTTTTATAGCATGTCGTATTTTACATCCCTTGGTTTGTCTCCTTTGTCTTGATTGATATGATTGCTTTCTAAAAAGTTCTCGTGAGTAATGGCTCTAAGTCAGTCCTAGGGAGATTTCAGTTGGATTCTAGAAGGAAATTTTTCCCCTTGGGAACAGTTAAACATTGGAATATTCTCCCCAGGGAAGCAGTAGATTCCTCTGCACTGGACTCTTTCAATGCTCAGCTTGACAGGGTGCTGGGCCATCTCTTTTAAACTATATATTAACTAAAAAGGTTGGACAAGATAATCCTTGATGTCCCTTCCTACCTTGTGGAGACATTTTCAAGGAGGAAGGACTTGATGCTGTGGGCCTTATTGACATTGAGCAACTCTACTTGGCTCTCTATGATCCTTTGGTAAATGCCCAATCTCATTTTGGACAGATATTTCTAGATCCCCTTGGACTTAATCACAGTCCTCATGCGGCACATGAAAATATGGTGTTTTCACTTATTTAAGTGAACAGGATGGTATTATCTAACACTGCATATATTTTTATTGGGTTTTTTTTTCTTTACTTTCTTTTAATTTCATAGGTTTAATAGTTGTATGTTTGCTTCTTTCTCTATATTTTTTGGCTTTATATCTAAGAGAGAAAGTGCAATTGAAGCATCACTACATTTCTGATAGTTTTAACAGCTGCAGGCAGTTCAATATTTTGACTTGGGTTTTTTAATGCTCTCAGTGTTTTCAGCAATAACATAGAATAGGTTTTGGAGATAAAGAGGGAAAACCAATATATATATTCTGCCTCCTACTTTGTGCTTTTATTACAAAAAGAATATTAAAATATGTAAGTGCCTGCACTGGATACCTAACACAGTTCTTCTAAACACTGACAAGTGCAAATTGAAAAACAAAGTACCATTAATCTGGAGCTGGAGAGTGTCACCATGCCATTACATTTTAAGTCTGAAATGCTCTGGGCCTTGCATAAATCCAAGAAATAAAAGAAACACCATTAGAATCTTGCAACATGTTCAGTAGATTAAAATATATTCATTTGACTGTTGTTTTCTTTGCAGACCACAGATGACATCCTGGTGGCCTCGGCTGAATGTCCTAGCGATGATGAGGACATCGATCCCTGTGAGCCGAGCTCAGGTGGGTTAGGTTAGTCAACTTTTTTATTACTCTCTTTTATTTTCTATTTGCATGCTCCCATCCCTCAGAGTCCCATCCAGTGGGATAGTCATATTGTTGGGAGAAGTTGAGTTGGGGCCTTTCTACATATGGCAGTGTCAGAGGACAGGGAGAGCTTACTGTACACATTCCAAAGACTACCAGTGGGAGCATGTTGATAATCATGATTTGAGGAAGATCAAGTTAGATGGGGCTTTGGGTAACCTGATCCAGTGAAAGATGTCCCTGCCTGTGGAAGGGAGGTTGGAACTGGATGGGCTTTGAGGTCTTTTCCAACTCAAACCATTCTGTGATTCTGCGAAGGTTACAGTTTGACCAAGGATCTGAGATTGCTCTGTGAAGGGCATTCTGGAGTCCCTGCAACTATGTTGGCATGATAAAGAAGGGACTACTTCATTTAGGAGAAAGATGTTGAAATTGTTTATGCCTTAAGCATTTCCCCCAAATAAGATACAAGTACCATATTTCCGTGTCTTTTTATCTCAGCAGTGGAAGCAGGGATCATTTTTAATTCCTTTATAAAGCATGAAATACTGTATAGATGGTAAAAATCTGAAGCCATAGAATAAAATAGTCTCAAATTTCTAATTATTTTATGGCTTTTATTCTAAACCAACACCATTCAGAGTGTATGTTTCAGTTCTGATTCAGAATGAGGGATTCTGGCATTCTAGTATTTTCCATGGAACAAAAAATTTGTGTTTGTTCTGACCTTGACTTTCCTATTCTCCCTGAATAGCAGAAATCTGGTACAATTTTTCTCCTTGATACAATTTCCCACTTACTTTCATATTCAATCAATACTACATACCTTCTCTAAAACTCCTAATGTTTATCACAGATGTGAAAGGAATGCAAAACTTCATAACAACAATCTGAAGAGTTATGTTACTCTACAACCTTTTTAAAAAGCACAGATGCCTGATGAACTCCTCCTGCTTTCTTTGTTGGCTTGGCTCAACTTTTACTTTTTCCAAGTGAATATCTGGTGGTACCATATCTATCTCAGTTTTTCATATTCAGTTGAATTCTGTGATGCTTGGTAGCATGGTTACTGACAGTTGTTTTAGGTAATTTGAAGTCTTCTGCTCTGCTTCTCACTGGTGCAGCCCCACCAGGAATACTATGTGCAGTTTTGGGTGCCACAGAATAAAAGGGATATAAAACTACTGCTACTGGAGAGTGTCCAGAGGAGACCACAGAGTTAGTGAAGGATTTAGAGGGGAAGCCATATGAGGAGAATCTAATATCACTTTGTCTATTCACCCTGGAGAAGAGGAGACTGAGGGGAGGCCTCATTGCAGTTTAGTGTTTCCTTACAAGAGAAGAAAGAGAAACAGGTGCTGATCTCTTCTCTCTGGCAACCAATGATAGGATCTCGGGGATGGCAGGAAGATGTGCCAGGGAAGGGTTAGGTTGGATGTTAGGAAAAGTGCTCCAGTCACAGGGTAGCAGAGCACTGGAATAGACTCCCCAGGGAAGCAGTCATGGCACCAAACCTAACAATATTCCAGAAGCGTCTGGACAATGCCCTCAGGTACTCAGTATAAATTTGGTGCTTGTTCTATGCAGGAATAGCAGTTGGACTCAATTATTGAGACCAATTTGTTGTGCAGTAACTTACATACTTCAATTAGAATTCAGTGAGATTTGAGACTTATCTTCATGCAAATCAGAACTGAGAAACATAGCAGAGCACTCAAATCTGGTGGGGGGTGGGGCGGATATGTCTGCATAGCCTTTAGACAAATCAAATTGTGCTTCAAATACAGACGCTTGGTTCCCTTTTGAAGCCATGCAGCATAAAAACCACATGCAATAATTGTTTATTTAAATTTAGGTAAAGGCAATGATGTTAATGACTTGTTTCAGTGTCTGATAGACCTGCAGGGTGGTATCTGAGCGTTTCCAGGAACCAAGATCACTTCAGGACATGGGTGGGTGTGGTGGTATCAGATGGACTGGGTGATCTTAGATTTCTTTACCAAACTTAATATTCTATGAAGATATTTATAGATCTGTTGAGAATATTTGGGGATTAGTTTCTTTTGCTTTGCAATAAAAGGATCTCAGAGTGTTTCTCAAAATGTGATGAAGTGGAATGACCATTCTTAAAGCTGAGCAGCAACAGGATAACAACCATTTTAGACATCTCAGGAGGTTGTTTCACCTGCAGAAATCCCAGACATTATGCACAAGATATTTGGGAACTGTGATGAGAATTCATTGGTATCAGATGGACTGGGAGGATTTTGCGTTTCTGCCCTTTTCTTCTTATTTTCAGGTTCTTGAGTTTATCAAGCCTGTGTCTTGCCCAGTATGAGTCAATACAACAATACATTCATTACCTACCACTAACAGATTCTGTAGAGTGCAGTCATTGTATTAGAAACATATGTCTATTACCTTAACCTTACAGTTTGCTGAGAGCTGATGAAACTTCAGTATAATTCTTCTCAGAGGTTGCTTTGAACTTGTTATCTGGGGCTGCAATGCTCAGTAGTCCTAGAACTGAGCAGTCACTCAGCTAGTGGGTGCGGGAACAGGAGGGGTGAAATGAAACTTTCTGACAGGTTATCATTTCTGTCCAAGCTGTGCTCCAGAAGGGGAAAGTGACTGTTAATCTACCTGAAAAACCTTGCTATTAACTTCTCATCCTGGTGTTTAGCTTTCCTATTTTAGCTTATCATTCATCATCCAGTTCCACTTCTCATTTTTGTTTGTTTGAGAATGGTTTTACTGTTTCATTTCTTGGATCCCAACTGCTATTGCTTTTTAAAATAGTATGGATTGGCACAGGAATTATGTTCTCCATAATCCCAATTGTCTGGATCATTTTATCTGTCATTCTTCACATCAAAATGTCACTTGTCCTCCCACTCTCAACACTTAAAAGCTATTAATTTTCCTCTCTTCTCATTGGCCTTGTCCTTTTCTCATGTTTGAATCACAAACCAAAGAGGGGACTGAAGTTATAATTTCCAGCACATCTACCTCTCTGTAATCTGTTTTAGTCCCAGTCACTCAGTCTTATGAATAAACTTTCTCCATGAATAGTTCTGTACACAATGCTACCTCTCAATAATTCTGCTGTCTCCATGTGGATTAACTGGAGTCAGGAGTGGCCTCCAGCTGGAGGCCAGTCACAAGTGGGGTTCCCCAGGGCTCAGTGCTATTTCCAGCCCTGTTCAATGTCTTCATCAATGACCTGGATGAAGGCATTGAGTGCTCCCTTAGCAAGTTTGCAGATGACACTAAGCTGGGTGGAAGTGTTGATCTGCTGGAAGGTAGGGAGGCTCTGCAAAGGGATCTGAACAGACTGGACCGCTGGGCTGAGTCTAACGGCATGAGGTTTAACACGGCCAAATGCC